>CAAKHD010010447.1:166131-179944 GCA_901007705.1 Fistularia tabacaria
GGGGGCTCTTCCCCCCAAAGGGCCCCCCCAGGAAAAACAGGCCCCGGGGGGGGGGCAAACAAAAGGGGGGGGGAAAAAAGAAAATAAAAAAAAAAGGGGCGGGCCCCCCCCCCCCCCCCCCCCCCCCCGAAGCCAGGCCCAGGGGTGGGGCTCGATGGCGAGCGCCTGGTGCCCTGGCCTGCACCCATGGGGCTCAGCTGGGCATAGCCCGAAAGGTCGTCATGGATCCTCCTTCCCCTGGGCTCACCACCCACAGGAAGGGCCAAGGGAGTCGGTGCAGTGTGAGCCGGGCGGTGGCCGGAGGCGGGACCTGGGCGGTCCAACCCTCGGCTGCAGAAGCTGGCTCTAGGGACATGGAATGTCACCTCTCTGGCGGGGAAAGAGCCCGAGCTGGTGCGCGAGGCTGAGAGATTCCGACCAGTCCGCCTATCTCCGGGGCTGAAGTTGCTCTTCAAAAAGCTCTTCCTTAGCGGGGCCCTGGGGGTGGAAGAGGTCCACTCTGGTTACCTCAAGGCTCTGGATGCTGTAGGGCTCTCCTGGCTGACATGCCTCTGTAGCATTACGTGGACGTCAGGGACAGTATCGCTGGACTGGCAGACCGGGTTGGCGATCCCTCTTTTTAAAAAGGGGGAATGGAGGGTGTGCTCCAACTATAGGGGGATCACACTCCTCAGCACTGCCCCCAATGTCCACGCAATGCGGCAGAGGTCGTGTTAGCCAGGACACCCCTACAGCATCCAGAGCCTTGAGGAACCCAGGGTGGATCTCATCCACCCCAGGGCTCCCGCTACTGAAGAGCTTTTTGACTACTTCAGCAACTTCAGGACTGAGGAGGCCTGAGAAGTATTCCTGCCACCGATCTACGGCGTCCCGCGTTGAGGCTAGCAGCGCCCCACTCCCACTTTACACAGTGTTGACGGAGGACTGCTTTCCCCCCGAGATGCTGGATGGTGGACCACAGTCTCCTCGAAGCCCACCAGAAGTCATTCTCCATAGCCTCTCTGAACTCCTCCCACGCCAGAGTTTTTGCTTCAGCAACCACCATAGCCGCATGCCGCTTGGCCTGCCAGGACCTGTCAGCTGCCTCCGGAGTCTCGTTGGCCAAATAGGCCCAATAGGACTCCTTCTTCAGCTTGACAGCATCCCTTACCGCTGGGGTCCACCAGCGGGTTCGAGGGTTGCTGCCCCGACAGGCGCCGACCGCCTTACGGCCGCCACTCTGGGGGCCGCCTCGACAATGGAGGCACAGAACATGGCCAATCCAGGAGAAACTCGGAGCAGAGCCGCTGCTCCTCCACATAGAGAGGAGTCAGATGAGGTGTCTTGGGCATCTGGTCAGGATGCCTCCTGGACACCTCCCTGGGGAGGTATTCCGGGCATGTCCATCTGGGAGGAGGCCACGGGGAAGACCCAGGACACGCTGGAGAGACTATGTCTCCAGGCTGGCCTGGGAGTGCCTTGTGTCCCCCCAGAAGAGCTGGACCATGTGGCTGTGGAGAGGGAAGTCTGGGCATCCCTTCTCCAGCTGCTGCCCCTGCAACCCGACCACGGTTAAGCAGAGGAAGATGGATGGATGAATGTTTATTTTTTTATCATACACTTGTTTTTCTAACTACAGTCCAAAAAGAAAAATAATTTCTATAGTGATAAAATATATTTCAAGTTACAGATTGTTGGCCACCACATTGTGGGCCACCATTGAAATATGTATTTTTAAATCAAATGAATGGTTTTCCATGTGTCTGTGTGTTTCTATATATATATATATATATATATATATATATATATATAAAATATATATAGATAAATAATATATATAGATATAGATTGATCGATACGTATATTTGGATATATATATGTGTGTGTATGTGTATGTGTATATATATATATATATATATATATATATATATATATATATATACACATATATGTATGATTCTACTTCTCAGCAAAGTGCACAAAGACTGTCACAGCAACATGCAACATTAAGAAATAATGGTGCAGTCATACAAAAAATTTATCGTCAAAGCATCCAGTTCACAGATGTCTTATAGGTCGGTGGTAGGCAAAGAGATCCCAGCCAAGTTTAGGTAGAGGCATCCTTTTAACTTCATCTAACATCAACACAAACCAAAGCGTTCAGGCTGATCAGTGCAAACAGAGGGGAAAAATTGGTGGGGAGGAAAATGATTGAGGGAGAGAAAGAAAAAAACATACGAAGCATGCTGTATATTAGTGTTGTGTTGCCCTTGGGCAACAGAGCATGGAGGACAATTAGCAGCAGGATGGGGTAAAAACCTGGCTGCACTGCCGTGCATACACACACACACACACACACACACACACACACACACACACACACACACACACGTAACACTATATTAAATCATAACATTAGACACCTGGATCACACAGGTGATTATAACTTTCAAATGAGGCAATGGTTTTGTACTAAAAATAAATGCATCCCTAGTGCATGAGGCCTGTGTCGTGCTTGGTGGTTTTGTAACTGGAAGGTAAATCCCTCTGTCCGGATACCAGCCACTGCCCATCATTCAAGATTAGTTGGAAATTCTTCTCCCTATCTAAGACATTGAAAAAGATAAAAAGAAGACGCATGAAAAAAATGTATTTTTTCTTTTTAAAGATTAAGAAATACTAAAAGTATATAACATTCATTAGCTGAAATATTTGGACACACGCGTTGTGTCTGAACTGGACCTCTGAAGGTCTGCTGTGTTATTTGGTACTAAGATGATAGCAGCAGGAGTGTAAGTTGGGAGTCAGGGCTTCCAAATATTCTTTATTTTTATTTGTCTGACAATGATAAATTCCAATAAGATCTACGGCATTTGAGGACAAAGTCAACACCCTCGACTCATTGTTATAGTGTTCAAACCATTGATGAACACTTTTTGCAGAGTTGCAGCGCACATTATTTTACTCAAAAGGGTGCACTGAAACTGCAACATTTTTGGTAGACATTTCACATCAAAATAAGAGGAAAGTGAATCCCAGGGACCAAGCTTTGCCAGCAACACACTGCCCAAACCACCAAACTACTTTTTACCTCCTCACCCTCTTACTATTGTAAATCTTAGTGCTGTGTCTTTCCCTGGTAAGCAGAGCACACGAAATAGCCCATCCACATGATGTAAAAGACCAGGAACAACCCGAAAGTACTGTAGGTTTAGAAATACTGTGACTGGAATTTTTCTGTTTACAACACATCGGTTTACCATTCTGTATCCCATCCACTGATGGGACAGGTGTTTCACCAATGTGTTGTGTAATGTTATCCACTTCATCTGTCACTTATCACGCTATGGCTGATCGGTGCATACTTAACATGTTTTAAAGTTGGACTACATCCATCTCGGACAGAGAATGCGTTGTGCTGCATTGCTTTATTCCTGTACAAACAAACCCAAACCCTCTGTTAACACATTGGCATGATGCTACCACACAACTAGATTAACCCCCCAAATACCTGATGTCCCAGTACTGCAGAATGGCTGGCTTGACATCACCCCCGCCTCCACCCCACGCAACAACATGACACCCTCTGACACTTAAGGCTTACATAAGCACCCTCCTGTAATCCATCCTGCCAAGCCGAATAGGTGCCAGGCTGATTTTTAAACCCTCCGGGGCATTGCATCCATTTATCACTATGGAAACTAGATAATAGCCAAACTCTGCAATTGGGTTTGCCCAGAAACAATGTGATGTTGTGGGGTGGCAAGTGGGCGAGATTGAGGACATCAGAGTCTGATCGTCATACATTTCGTGTGTTTGCATTTGTTTGTGTGTGTGTGTGTGTGTGTGTGTGTGTGTGTGTGTGTGTGTGTGTGTGTGTGTGTGTGTTTGTGTGCTTACAGCCCTGCGTCACTAACTGTAAGTAGCACTTAGTTTGAGCTTTGGATTTCCTCAACATGCACACTCGGAAGTTGTATGTGTGTGTGTGTGTGTGTGTGTGTGTGTGTGTGTGTGTTGATGAGAACTCCAGTCCAACCCTTTCTTCCTTTCTCACCTGTCCTCTGTTTGTTCTCTTCTCCTGCTTCCTCTCCTTGTGTCCCCGTTTCTTTAGTCCCTCATATTGTGTTAAACCGCCTGAGCAGCCAATCAGGTATCAGGATTTCCTCAGCCCTTCCCCCTCTCTTGACACCCTACACCTCCACCTGTCCCTGTCATCACTTCTCCTCCTCCATGTTTGTCTTTGTGCATCTGCATGCTCAGGATGATCGAACTTCCCTCCTCTGCAGTGAAGGTGACCAGCAGGTGGCGCTGCATGCTGAGTCAGTTCAGCTCTCCTCACGTTACAGACACAACAATGCGTGCGTGTGAGAGCTGCATTTTCTGCCACCATCACAAAACCCCCATGGCTTCACTGGAAGAAAACAGTTGAATATTTCCCTGTTAATTCCAGTTAAATCAAATCCTAATTGTTATATTTCACTTCACGGCGTCCGGCGGCTCCTGTCTTCATGGTTCGGTCATGTGATTCGCTGTGTGAACGCAGCGATGATTCAAATCAGCTTGTCCTGTTCAGACCAAACAGGAAGACACAGTTGAGCCTGGCCTCCTCTTCCTTCATCCCCCATTTATTTATTGTTTTCCTACATCCATTCCAGCGTTTGACCTCCTGGCATCCCTGATCCAATCAGAACCACCAAATAAACCAAGTGGTTTGGGACCACATGCTTTGTCTCAAAATATCCACAGGTTTATTCTGTGTTTTAAACCTGAGACAAACTTCCACTTCAAGTTTGGTCTGATTCCAAACAACCCACACCTCCGTCCATTCAGCCCTGTTCATGCCCCCATATTGACGATGCGTCCGTGTTTGTGTCCCCCCCTAGTGCCCACGGCTGGAATGACCCGGCTGGTTCGCTCAAGGACCCACTCGGCCTCCAGCGTCGGCTCCTCAGACGGCGTCCGGAACCGCAGTGCCACCAACACCCTGCCAGAAGGCGGCGGTGTCAGTAGCCCCAAACACACAGTGACACACACCGTGGAGATGACTGCATAGAAACGCGCACACACACACACACACACATACACACAATGAGCTCCTCTTAAGCAGGAAGCATTTCTACAGTCATTTTGTTGTGAAAGTTCTTCCTGGAAAAAAAACAAAAAAGTCGTACATCTTTTTTCAACCAGCCAAAAGCACGCTGGTTTCAGTACCAGCTCTGGGTCTGTGCTGTGCTCTGGTTGCCATGGTAACAGCTGGTTCTTATTTTCACGTTGTATTCTCACCCTCCAGCTTTCTTCCTGATCCCTTGTTCCTTAACTGTATTATTATCCTCGGCTTCATTATTTAATTCTGACTGTTGTAGGTGCTGGTGAATCTATTTAACCTTCTTTCTTGTTGGTTTAGAGAAATATTTCACCCGCAGTTTTTGCCGTTTGGCCAGGTTTGCCCCAATTGTGTGTCCAGAGTGAGGCATTAGGACGTCTGATTTTTGAAGGTGAATCTTCCTCTCCGCTGTCTCGGCTCAAAGACACGCTTTCAGGGTGAAATGTTTCTTTAAACAGGATTTCTTAGACGGGCCCTAGTGCAACTCCAGGGCGTCCAACCCTCAGCCGCTCAGTAGTGATAAATGTCGCGTGGACTCGACGTGTCGACCGCATGCTCGTCGCGGAGTTTGGCATGAAAACCGTGCAGTGGTTAAAGTCTTGTGAGATTGTTCCACGCTGCTCGTCATCACCGATCGGTCTGGTGAGGCCCCCGCCCGGATGAGGGGACTTTGACAAAGGAGGCGTGTCGGGCCGGTGACTGGAAAATTTTTTGGCATTTATTTTTCTAAGGCTCCGCGCTGCCATGTTTCTGCATGTTCAGTGTGACACTGCCCCCTCCTGGAACAACAAAAAAATGACAGCTTCCAGGACAGGAAACACTTTCGGAACCTTGTAGTCTGTTCCTTTCAAGGTTCTTTCCTCTGCTGAGGTTCTGTTGCTCAGACAGAACTACCTCTCCAAACCCAGTTAGGAGGTACTGCCATTGGTTTTATTTATTTAAATACATAAGTTTGTACTGTGACTGATGGTCACCTATTACTAAGAACTGTATTCACTGGATGTTGTTCCAACTATTTAATTTCAATAATGTTTGTAATGAAATAAAGCTTGTTATCTGAGATACAAGAGCCACCTTTGACCTTTATTTCAAGTTGACTTTTTCCTTTTTTTCCCCCTAAAGAAGATTTTGAAATGGAAAACTAAGATAATATTGGTTGCTGATCATTTTGACATTCTTTGCTTAATGTGATGTTCCCAATTTTTCCATCCCGTTCAGCTCTCTTTCATGTAGCTTAACTTGACTTACAAATGATTCATTTTTCCTGAAAATTGGGGGAATTTTTTTGTTTCCTGGTGACGCTTCAAGAGTTACAGATTATCTTGACAATTTTGAATTTTGCAATTAACTCCTAATTTCATTTTGTGACTTTTTTTAAGTAACTAAATTAAAACAAGTCTTTTTGGTTTTAAAGATTGCAAATTATACATTTTTTTTAAGGAAAAGTTAAATTCACTGACTAGACAAAAATATTTATAACAAAAACATTTTACTACAGACTTTACAGGATTTCAAATGGACAGAATCAGCTATGACCCGATGGTCGGAGTTGTTCTTCAATCCACGGTGGTAGGACGGGGTAGGCGTCCAACAGTGTGGTCAGCTGGCAGCAGGGGTCACCGTCTTGCTGCAGAGCCGAGCCAGCAGACCAGCCATCTGCAGCAGTGAGTTCACGCCTTCGGCAACCCGCATGTGTGTGTAACCGATCTCCTGCGGGGGGGGACAAAGACGAGGTGAGATGTCCAATTATTGTCAAGACGTTTGGCCATCGGGAACATTCCGTTTCTGGTGGCGTTTGTTAATGGGGTGCACTTTATGGGTAATTTTGATATCTTAACTAGTTTCTGGTCATCTCTTACCGAGTGTGTATTGTTTTCTTGCACTCAGAAACTAGGAGGAGGAACAACAACGGGCAGCTTCCTAACCTTGATGAACTCCAGCTTGAGATACTCTGCCATCTGGTAGGTCTTGCAGACCCTGAAGATGTTCCCGATGATGTCCTCGGGCGAGTATCCTAGTGCCCACAACTGCTCCACCACCCGGTACGCCTCCGTCACATTTCCCTCCACGCAGTGTCCCAGCATGCTCTTCACCAGCAAGGGGTGTGGCTCGTCGCACACTTTGAATACGTTCTCGCTGTTGATGAAGCCAAAGCCCGAGTGGGTGGACTGGAGGTTGTTCAGGGCCTGAAGATACAAAGGGGAGTCAGAAGACGACATACACAGGCAAGCACAGTGCCAGTCCCACCCTCACCTGTCTCATGTCTCCCTGGGCGGTGAAGATAATGGCTTCCAGCCCGTCATCGGACACCGCCAGCTGCTCCTTCTCCACCACGTCCTGCAGGCGGGCCAGGATCTGCCCGTCTGTCAGCTTGGAATATCTCAGGACGGCGCAGCGCGACTGGATGGGCTCGATGATCTTGTCCGAGGCGTTGCAGGCCAGAGCAAAGCGCGTGGTCTTGGAGTAGATCTCCATGATCCTCCTGAGAGCCTGCTGGGCACCGTCTGTCATACTACCAAAAAACAGAATTTTTAATATCAACTCTTTTATTCTTCCCTACATTTTAATGACTTAATTCACAATTTTCCCAAACTTTTTCATGAATTTCTTGCTAATTAATTTTTTACATTTACCCTAATATAGGGAAATTAAGGATATTTTCTTGGAAAAAAACACCTCACCTGTCGGCCTCATCCAGAATGATGATCTTGTGACGTCCTTTGGGCAACGTCACTTTCTGCTGGGCAAACATCTTGATCTTGTTCCGAACCACATCGATTCCTCTGCAGACGCAACGACACATCAACAACGCCTACTTCTGCAATCTGACGGCGCGGCGCATTGGGACGAGTCTCACCGGTCGTTGGAGGCGTTGAGCTCCAGTACGGCGTCCTTCATGGAAGCACCCAGCAGGGCCCGGGCCAGACACAGGATACTGGTGGTCTTTCCGGTCCCCGGGGGTCCTGGACAGGGATGGTCAGGGATTAGTTGAAGGGTAGATTGATTAAAATAACTTTGATGTCTTTAGCAAAGCATTATCTCACAAACCGTGCAAAAGCAGATCAGTGACAAAGAAAAAACATGGGAATGGCAAGAGAGTACTTGAAAATCTATTTGACATTTTTCCCCCTAGTCTCGCGATATTTGACGCCAACAAAAGTAATGTGTTCAAAACGTCCAGGTGTGACAACGGAAGCGTCACGACATTAGGACAGTGATCCACTGACAATTAATACAAATCTAATCGAACCAGTTTACCCAATCTGTGAATTGACATTGTTTATCCGGATTTACTGGCGTCCTCTTCCTTGATACTTCACAATATCAGATGGTAATCTGATTACACAGGCGTGTTTTAGCTCCTGGTTCTGTTCGTTGTTTTCATCTCCATGAAGTGACGTCTCGAGTAAATATGCAATTTGTTTCGTTATTTATTTATTCCCCCCCCCAGTAATATTGTTTTACAAGCGGTGTTACAGCACGGTGAGCCTCCTGACCTGCGATGATGATGTTTGGGACGTTTCCCTCCCGGGCGAACACCTCCAGCCGGCTCACCGTGTCCTCGTTGCCGACGATCTCGTTGAGCCGCAGCGGCCGGTACTTCTCCACCCACGGCAGCTCGTAGGCTCCGGCGGGCTTCTCCGCGGCCTCGCTGGGTCCCGCGGCCTCGCTGGGTCCCTCGTCCGTCCGCAGGCTGCTTTCCGCCGGCGTCTGCTCGCTGTCGGCGTCCGTCATCTCTGCCTCCATGATGGCTGAAGTCTGTCAGCGCGCGAAAAGCGCGATCAACTTATTTCTCTCCCCTCTCTATATCAGTAAGGAGCGATTTGATTGGTCGAGAGTCTGCTGGGTAATAACGAGACAACTGCGTTTGGCCGAGAACAACGTGACAAAAGCTCGCGATACTTGAGTCGACAAGCCGGAATAATCGAGATGCAAGATTTTTATTGTCATGTATGTTGTCAGAATATTGCGAGTCCCACAGTTCATTGAAATCCATACTTTGTACGCCCCTTTCACACCAGACGAATAGCAATCGAGTACACACAACAGAAATAAGTTAAGTAAGTTATAGATAGAAACTAACCAAGAAAAAGGAATACTGACTATTATAAATTAAGGAGGGTAAAGTGGCTCTTGTGCAGCGTTTGCAGTCAGTGGTGGTTCATGTGCAGGAGTCTTGCAGCCGGTGTGGGGGAAAAAAAAACCAGCTGTTTGCAAGTCTCTTTGTTCTTGCTTTCAGACCCCTCTAGCGTGTACCTGATATTACATTAAATGAACTTATTCAAACATTTTCAACCCGAGCAGAAGTATTACGGTATACGATTTTAGCACATTTCCTGCTATTTACTCAGAATTAAAGTTGATCAATTTTATTTAATAATTCATTCTCTTGCAGTGTGCTGATTTTTCGCTAGATTTTCTGGTACAACATTCATTGTGCACCAGCAACTCAAACGGTCGAAGCGGCTTGGATAAATTAAACATAAATATAAAGCAAAACAATTACAGATTCAAAAAAGAATATGCAAAATCAAAAATGTGTCTAATGTTATATGTACAGTCTGGAGACCTTTTTCTCTGTACATGGAAATTCTTATTTCTCTGTCCACAGTGAAGCCAGATAGGTAGCAATGGATAGATAATTAGCATACTGCTGCAGCCTGATGGAAATAGTGCAGAGCACTGCAGATAAATATAAACAATATTTACAGGATGTGCATATATATGCACACCATAAATAATGTGTAATATGTAAAAAATATTATATTTAAGGGCTCAGTGTTTTTTAATTACCGAGATTCTTATGAAAGTGGCTCATTCTGCATAAAAAAGTTGGCTGCGTTTAGCCTGCATTCTTTTTGATGACCAGCAGGAGAGACGCTGATTCACTTTGCATAAATACATTTGGTTCCAATGATGCAAAACAGCACAAAATGTATAAAGAGGGTAAAATGGGTAAAAGGAATAAAAAGAAGCTGTATGATAGCAACCAAATAGTTCAAGGAGAAGACAGGACACCACTTACAAGTAGCTAAATTAATGCTATCGAAACCATACAGAAAATAATAAATATCCATGCGTCAGAACCTTATAAGAAACAAAATTCAACTCTTGCGACGAACAACAAAAATCGATCACCTGGATCTGGCCGCAATTGAACAGCTTGATGAATCGAGAATACCGATTTTAACTGTATCACAATGAATTTAATTTAATTCCTAATTCTAAATTCAGTTGAAAATGTAACACAACTTAAATGGGTGTTAACTCATCTGAAACGGACGGATTTTGTGTGCAAGGCTCCCCCTGCTGGACGGAGCGTTGATGGTTGGATGTTGATCCCGGAAGTCGTCATTCCACTTCCTTCTTCCGCAAACACACAGCTCCTGTGTCGCTTCCCGTCGGTCGCCTCAGCGGTCCGGTGTTTCGTTTTTGCGCGTCGTTTCCTGGCACTATTCTATCCCTTCAGCCGTTCGATGACTGATTAATCGGCGCGATGACGGCCAACAGCCGCTGTTCCACCACGGAGCCCCCAGGCCTGGAGACTCAGCGACGGGAGATCGAGTGTCTGCTGCGGGAATGTGAGCTTCGCGCCGGGGACAGCTGGTGAGTGTTCGCCGCTAACCGCCACTGCGCTAAACGCTAGCGTCCCGCTGCTAACCCGGCGGTTGTTTACATTTCCGCCGTGAAACTCGAAAGGGCGGGGGTTCCGGTCCACTTGGGTGCGGGGGAGTCACGTACCTGCGTGGCCGCGGTTGTCAGCCGCCGCCGCCTTCATCCGGTTCAGCCGTTTATAGTCGAGCCGTTAGCCCACCGATGCTAATGCTAGCCTGCCGAGTGTGACGTTCACGGTTCCACTTTTTGTTTTCGGGTTTCAAAGTGCTTCAGCTGCAACTCAACTTAGCTTTCTTTTCCCTCCCTTGCACGTCCCGTCACTGGGTTTCGGTCTGGTTGGAGGTTATAAAACACACACACACACACTCAAAGAGACAGATCTGTCAAATCGCCCATAATAGTCCTAAAATATTGACAGTAATCAAGAAAGGGAAAAAAATGAAATTACAAATAAACAACAACAATAAGCATTTGTAAGTGTCAAACTTTTGTTCCTTATAATTAATAGCTGACGAAAAGGCATTTTATCTTTGATTGTCCGTTTCACCTGTGACCACACATGAACCTTTATTTATTTACCATTATTTATCCCAGTGGTGGGAAACTTAGTGGGAAAATTCCCTGATAATCAACAAGAAATCACAGAAGTAACTCGGCTCTCAGAGATGGAACAGTGAAGGGAGAAGAAAATTGGGTAGCCAAAAAACAACCCCCCCCCCTCCAAAAAAGACAAAGCCGCTGAGGAAGCAGGTATATATTTATTTCATAAGGTGCTGGGAGACCAAATGGAAGCAAAGTGGTTCCCTGGCAGACGACGATGAAAGAATCATGAGTTTGACGTTGCAGCAGAGGGAGGCAAAAAAAATTAGGGCATTTTAGTTGCAGGGAGCTGAACGAGGGATGGAAAACAACTGTGTGTGTGTGTGTGTGTGTCTGGACTTTGGGATTTGGTGCCAGTTGGCGTGATGTCACACAGAAGTTTATATCGTCGTCAGTGAGGTTTTAATTTCTGTGTCAAACTTGGGGCTTTTATTTTGCCGACATCAGCTGCATGTCGTGCAGGTATGTTTTGTCTTTCGAGAGGCGGGGTCTCGTGATGAATATTTGCGCCTCCATCCTAGGAGTTGTGCTCCTTGGCCCAGATTAAATCACAGAATAAAACAGCACAGAATCTGGAAAAAAAATACAGAGAAAGGTTTGTCACTATCGGGAGAACATGCAAACAAAGCCGACGCCACCAAAGGGAGCGTTTGCTTCTGTAATGTCACTAAGGCCCCGTGCAGAACTGGGCCGTGATGTCACACAGTTTCACAGCAATATTGCTGTCTGACATCACACGCCAGGATTCCTTGCCGCCAAGCAGCAGCTACCTGCCTCGTTGCCACGAAGCTCGCCGCTCTCCCTGACCTGGAGTTGACGTGCCGGCGTTGCCCTTGGAGGGAACGTTTCCTCGCCTCAGCTTACTAAACATCGGTCTCTCCTGGTCATTTTTTCTCTTAACGGCCCATTTTCCCGGTTCATATTTCCCTGTTATTTTGAGAACTTTGACCCAACAAGGCAAAAAAAACAAAAACACGTCAGACTCAAAATGATGCATCCTCTTCAGTTACAAAAACGTTCCTGTCAGCCCCCCCCCCCCACCAACTGGTTACAGGATCTTCAGACACGCCAGCCTCAGCGAGCGTAACCAATCATGTCGCTGTGACTCAACAGCAAGCTTCAGTCCAGGGGATCAAATCATAGAAATGATCACAGATTCCCAATAATCAGCTGATCCCTCCGCCCGTGGGTGTTCCGTGAAAGCAGACAAGGGATTTGGGGAAAAACTGGAATACACATTCACAAATAATCCAACATAACTGTGTGTATGGGCATGCGTGCAGGTACGTGGTGGAGCACCGCTGGTTTGAACAATGGAAGGAGTTTGTGGAGAGCGGAGACCAGAACTCCTCGTCCTTCCCCGGTCAGATCGACAACACCGAGCTATTTGAGGGTAAGGGGACATACCGCCTGGATCGGCCATCCGGGAGTCACATGACCTATTCCACCTTTTTCGCCTTTGCGCATGAAACAGATGTGCGTTCGCTCAAACAAACTAAATGTTTCAGAAAGAAAGTTCTGGAACATCACGGAAACACCTAATGGAAACATTGATCGCCTGATGCTATTAATTACTTGATACCAGCCGGATCTGAAGTCTCAGCGGAAGAAAGCGATGCGACAGCGGATGTCAACAAAAGGGTCCTTTCATAGGCTACTTTTTAAAATATACATCTAGTTTAGTGTAAATTCATTATCATACATTTTTGTTGAAGTTGTATTTTCGAGTTGAATTGTAATTATTTTTAGGTAATTTCTCCCTTCAGAGATAAATCAAGTTCTGATGATGATGGGTTGAGTCTGAGCTGAAAGGCGCCTCGGTGACTGGTTTCAGATCTGGACTCGTACCACCTGAAGGAGCGTCTGGTGGAGAACGAGGACTTCATGTTGGTCCCAGCTGAGGTTTGGCACAAACTGCTGTCCTGGTACGGCCTGGTGGAGGACCAGCCGCCGCTGGAACGCAAGGTAACCATGGCAACGTAGCCTGGACTCAGCGGCCAATCAGCTGCATGGCAACAGTGGACCAGACTGAGGGACTCTGTGTGCGTGTGTGTGTTTTGCAGGTGGTGGACCTTCCCAGCACTCTGAAGGTGGAGGTTTACCCTGTGGAGATCTTTCTCTGTCTCCATAGCAACATGGAGAACGTCAGCACAGCTCAGTTCAGCCGCACCGACAGCGTCCGTGAGTGTTTGACCTTTGAACTCTGCTGTGATCTCACTGTGATGGCGTGAACTCCATTGTGTCATTTTTTTTTACGTGGAGGTGTAAATATCAATGATCTATCTCCGTATGAGTTATTCTGATGGGGTTTTCTTTTTTTTTTTTTTTCCTTTTTTTTTACTGCGTCCTTGAACGCAGCATGCCACCTTAAGGAAAAACAGGTGGTTCTTCTGAGATTCAAGTCACACAATCATCGGAACCTCAGATAATCCGAGATTATAAAGTAGGGCACTTTTCAGGTGAATAAGAGCCGTCCTTTGTGTGTGTGTGTGTGTGTGTGTGTGTGTGTGTGTG
>CAAKHD010010450.1:16968-31535 GCA_901007705.1 Fistularia tabacaria
GGGGGGGGGGGGTCTCCATCCTGGACACCAGCACCATCCACCCAACATCTCAGAACCTTCACCACCTGCAGCCAGCAGAGCCACGGACACCCTGCAGCCCAGGAGACCAGACGCCGCATGGAGGAACCTGTGGTTGGAGAAGAACCCCTTGCAGACCTCCAACCACAGCGTGTGTATGTGTGTGTGTGTGTGTGTGTCATGGATGGATGTTCATGGCAGAGCTGCAGAGTTTCCCGGTGGAGCCATGATCCAGGAGAAGGTCACGCCCACACATATAGAGATAACGAAACGTTTGTTGGTGTGTTGTTCACCTCCGGACAGCAGCTGAGATCTCCTCCTCCTGCAGAGATGGATGGAGATCAGGGCTCACCGGCTTCTCCTCTGCCGTCCAACCGACACCCCAGAACATCAGCACCAGACGTGGAGACATCAAGTCACCCTCATGGAACGATCGTTCTCGCTCCGCCCTTCTGATCGCGAGCCAACCTCCTATCTTCGTCTCTGTCTGCGTTTGCTCGGAGCAGCTTCTCCTCCGGTGGACCTCAGCTACAGCTCTGAGGTCTTCTCACACATTCCAAAGATGAACAAGATCCTTGGAAGACGAAGGACCACTCTGCCGGGCCGATGGAGGTCGTCCACCTCAGAGGAGACGGGATATCAGGAGCAGATCGGACCTGCAGGAGGGTCCTTCAGCTCAGCGTGGAGCTTCTGGGGTTTCATCACAGTCTTGGAGCAGCAGAAGACAAACGTCACCTGACGGCGTTCTCCTGGGAGCTGGGGAGGAACCTGCGGCGGCGGAGCTCGGAGGGTTCGGAACCTTTCGGGCTGGTGTTCTCAGAGCTTCTGCTCTTCACGCCACTTCAGAGATCTTCCATTTTGTGGAACCGTCGTCCGGTTGGTGCCCACACGGTGAGCGGCGACCACCTGACGGCCGGCGGAGAAGGTCGGAGCGCCGAGGCCACGCGTGGAACGGCACCTCCAGACCTACTGAGAAGCTGCTCTGGTCTGAGAGGAGCTCCGGCTCCCTCTCCTTGTCTAACCTTGTCCTGGAGGAGCTCCAGTGCTGCTGAGGACACGTGTCTCCTGGACCTCCGACCTTCTGGATCTCCGACCTTCTGGACCTCACGTCCTCCGCAAACTTTCCGCTCCGTTCCCACCCGTGCCCCCCCCCCCCGACACGCACGCCGCGAGCACTGCGGCGCGGCGCATTCCGACGGATCCGGTCCGACACGCACCTGTCCGCGCACACGCACGCACACACTCACGCCGTACCTTTGCCTCTCGCCTCCTGTGACATCGCGTCCTCCGCCGCCGCAGAGCGCGGCTCCGCCGGCTGCGCCTCTACGCCCTCCTGCGTGGCGGGGCCAGAAGAAGGAGGAGGTCCGGAGGGAGGAGGTGCAGAAGGTCCGGAGGGAGGAGGTGCAGAAGGTCCGGAAGGAGGAGGTGCAGAAGGTCCGGAAGGAGGAGGTGCAGAAGGAGGCGCTGGAGGCTCGCACGGCTCCTCCGCTCCGCTTCACCCGGACCGGGGCTGCGGGCGGACTGGGGCCGGTGCTGGGCTGTCGGTGCCGGGCGGGGCAGCGTCCGCCCCCCCGGGGCGCCGGCCCGCTCCGCCCGCCGCGGACATGCTGCTGCTCGTCGTGTCTGCGCGGACGCGCTCGCTCGTCGTGGCCGCGGATCGCGCGTCCCCGCCGCCCTCAGCCGCTCCGCCGCCGCGTCTCCGAACTGAGCCGCTGCAGCGCCTCCAGCGGAGCCGCTCAGGGCTGGGGGGGGGGGCTCTTCCTCCGCCTCCTCTTCGTCTTTCTCCTCCTCCTCCTCTTCCTCTTCCTCCTCCTCCTCCCCCCGGCAGGTGTCCTACCGCCCCCCCCGCCCGAGTTCACCTCAGTCCACTAATCGATCCCAAACGATCGATGATCGGTGATCGAAGGCGGATCCGGTCTCAGCTCTGCTTCCACCGTCTCTCCCCTGAACGTGGGAATATCAGTGGCATTGAACGCACCACTGTCTTCCCTATTTGCGGAAACCAGGTTAACTCCCCCTGTCACGCACCTGAACGCACCACGGTCCGCTCCATGTTTGTCAACCAGGTGAACGCGCCTCCTCAAACATCTGCCCGACCAGGTGTCTCCTGAGGACGAGGAGGCTAAAGGAAGAATCAGGGCATTGAAGGTCACCTGGACCAGGAGGACATGTGGGTCAGATGTTCTGCCTGGAGCAGTGACACACACACACACACACGGGATGGAAAAGAACAGTCCTATGGTTTGTCTCCACACGGTCCTGGAGCAGGTCTCCAGGGCTCTCCAGGGTTCTCCCTGCAGGGAGTCTTCTCAGCAGGCTGAAGGTTCTGGTCTGCTGATGGAAGCCCTCAAGGCTTTGGGGAAACAAGCACAATCGGCCGTTTGGAGAACAGCGTCTCCACCAGGTCAGATGTTTGATTGCTCATCATCATGGGTCCTGGTGGAGACGCTTCTTAGGAACGGACTCACAGGAGAGGTGAGGAAGAGCAGGTCAGCGGTGAAGAGCGTTCAGGTCCATGACAGGACCACGTCGCTCTGCCGCCGATGCTGTTGGAGGGAGATGATGAGGCCTTCAAACGTCCCACACAGCTGTTGGCTCCTGAACGCCTCCTCCACGGCTTTTGTCTGGTGTCCTCAAAGCTCTTCTCCTGGGGAACTCAGCTGGGCCGGCAGGAGATGGTGATGTTCATCAGCCTGGTCTTCAGCTCCTGCTGCCTCTTCTGTGTCCATCATCGCTCTGGACCCAACGCTGCATCTCCTTCCGAGTCAGTGTCACTGAGGACATCCATCATCTCCACCCAGGTCCCCGCAGAACATCTTCACTCGGTCCATCTCAGGATCTGTGTGTCAGCCTGGAGCCTCGCGGTCCTGGATCGGACCGACGTCACAGCGTTCTGAGCTGCATCATCTTCGCTTGAGCTCGGTGACGGCGTTTCCTCCTTCAGCAGGAAGAACGTCTGGAGAAGAAAATATGGACCACAAATGGTTTGGAAAACAATCGTTCTGTTTTCTGAGGAAAGGCGGGCCGATTCCGGTCGTTGTCGTCCTTCCCTCTCGGCTTCCCCGCGACGACCCTCGGGTCTGGAGCCCTGACGACGCCCCGGCCCGCGGCCTCAGCTCTCGGACCCCCGATGACAAATAGACCGTGAAGGTTCCAGAACAGATGCACTCATCCTTTATTTGGCTTTTGAGCGCCCAGCAGAGAACCAGAACTCCAGAATACCAGGATACAAGGAGAAGTGACCCGTCCGGCGTCGGGGTCCTCCGAGTCCAAACGGGTCCCGGGGGGCTGCAGTCGGAGTCCCGGTGCCGAGACTGGACTCGCCGCCTCTTGGAGGAGACATTTGCTGGGTCCTCTGGAGAACATCCTGAGGGTCTGGACCGAAGGTTGGGACTGAAAGGCAAATCGTTCCCCTTCCCTTACATTCTCCCTGGAAATCTGGTTGTCGCTACGGTTACGGTTGTTGAGTCCAAGCCGCATCCAGGTTCTCCTGACGCTCTGGAGTCTCTGTGACGACCATGATTAAAACACGCCGGTCAACGCGGCCCCCGGCCACGGAAAGCCAAGATTAGACACCGTGACAGCGGCCAGGGAGGAAAGTGATTTTCAGAATTAAAAGCGTCGGGGCCTCGGCCGCCGGCTTCCATATGGACTCCATATTCACTCAATTCATTTCCGTCTCGCGCCGTGGAAACAAAGGCTGAGTAATCCTCGGGGAGATTTAAACGACGGGCGAGGGGACGGCGCTAATCTCATAATCCTCTGTAACGTCGTAATGGTCTCTCAAAGCTTATCTAAACTAATTTTCGGACTGGAACACAATCACAGATACGGAGGAACCGGTCAGACCCGTGCTGGAGGTGCACGTCCTCCGCGGCGGAGGAGAAACCGCTGCGTCTGACGGTCCCGACACCTGCGTCCGCCACACTCAAAGCGCGGGAGGCGCGCGAGAAGCCGGCCGCAGGAACTCCGAGGTGAAGACGGCCTCGGCGCACTCCTCCACCGCGCCCTGGAACTCGGCCGCCACCTCGGCCAGAGCCTCCAGCAGGAACTCCTCGGCCAGGCTGGGGGAGAGAGGGCACATATGGTTAGCGGGGGGGGGGGGGATTCAAACCGACACCCTCGCCCCCCCCCGTGAGGAACCAGGAAAAACATGGCCGACAGAACGACCGTGCGGCTGTCAAACAGTGTGCAGGAAGGACTCCCGGGGTTCGCATCATCGCCCGCTTTACGGCAGTCACACGCACGCTATCTGCTATCAGTGGCTAATCACAGCCGCTGGCGCGACGACCCGTCACTGAGGAGCCGCCTGCCTCCGCCAAAGCACCAGACCAGTGATGATACGGACCTCTTTCTTCATGTGAACGGCTACTGATGCAAATACCTGTATCTGAAGGGCTGTTTACGTGTGTGTGTGTGTGAGTGTGCGTGTGCGTGTGTGCGTGTGTGTGCGCGTGTCAACTCGGGGCTTCAGGTTTCCAAATCCGACCGTTTGAGTAGTGGTGGGCTGTGGCGGTTTGGGAGGTGGTTGATGGTCCTCTCAGCCTGCCTCTCCTCAGCAGCAGTTATTAGCTCTGATGGGGGGGGGGGGTCGCACGGAGAGGGATTTTTGAACAATGACTCATAAATAAAATTTGATTTCAAGTAATTGTGCAGCACAAAGCCAGTCCCGAGACGACTGCACTGAAAGGTTAACGACTGCGGTCCCGGATGATGGGAAGTGACTGTGGACGTCACGGGGCCTCCGAGAGTTAAGGATCTCCAAACAGAGCTAAGAATAGCTCCGAGGAGGTCGTCCGGGTTCGAGCCGCGCTCGACTTCTTCCTCTCCTTTTGATTTCTTTGCAAACAATCAGTGGCGGGGGAGGGGGACGGCAGCGGCCTCTGGACCGGCAGCCTCACTGCAGTCCTCACGGAGGAGAGCCGTGTCTGGGAGCGACGCTCTGCCGGGGCACAAACTGTGGGCGAGGGCTTTTATCGGGCCCCTGGCCTCCCACGAGCCCCACACAGCCGGGAGGACGGCGGGTCCGAGGCACGAGAAGGTGACCCAAATCATCCTGCGTGTTGACAAAGAGTGTGCTGCTCTGCATGGAGGCGTGTTCAAAACCACACCTGGGAGCGGGTCAAAAGAATACGCCGCCGAGCGTGCGGTACCTTTCTGCCACGGCCCAGGAGCTGAAGCCGTCCCGCGCCTCCGCTCGAAGCCGGGCCTCGGCGTCCTGCCGCCGGCGCCGGAGGCTCTTCAGCGTGCTGGCCGGCACGCTGAGAAGCGTCCGCCCGCCGCTCTGCGCCGTGCGGCTGGCGGCCGGCCGGCCGTCTTCCTCCTCCGCGCTGCTCTCAGACAGGACTCTGTGGGGGAAGAGAACAGCACTATTACCTCCGCCGGGCGGCGCAACGCAAACACTGAGTGCTGAATATGTGCGGGGGGCTGAGGTGACTCTGGGGGGCCGTCCGGGCGCAGCTCCCTCTCCTGCCCTTTGCTCTGGGAGCGCCGGGCTCAGCTGGGCATCGCCGGCTTCTCTAATCCTCAGCGAGGGCAGAGCCGCTGGCTTCCTGCGACGGCGCTCGGTGTGCTATATTTAGCATTGCAGCAGTTCCCACAGCAGAGCCTCTCTATTGTGCTCCCCGCCTCGCCTCAAATAGTCTGCGTTGGGCCGGCCGGCGCCGCAAACCGCCGGGCGGCCGTGAATAAGGAAGCTGCTCCGCGCCGGATTCGCCCGCCGGGACGACTTGTCAATGTGTCAATGTCCAGCTGTCGAGGCGTCCGGGGGACAAACGCGGCAGAGAGGAAAGTCACCTCTCATTTGTCTTTGCTGAACGCCATCCAGAGCCGTTCGTGCCTTTTCCAAAAACCACGGCGTCCTTTCCTGCAACAACCCCTCCGGACCCCCATCGGCTCCCGAGCCGCCATGCATGTTCAGCATGCGGCTCCGGCCTCGTCTGAAACCCAGCCTGAGACGGAGACAGGTGAGGACTTTCAGGAGCTCATTGGTTTCTAAACGCCGCGGCGGGAAGAGGCTGCGAAAACTAGCACGACTCGACACGCAGGATTTGGATGCGAGGCGCCGGCGTCCAGCCGGAGTCCTGACATGAATACGGGGCGGCTCCAGGGACGGACGGAGCGGGTCTTCTCAGCCGGCGCTGGGCCGGAGGAGGACGGCTCAGAGGCTCGGGTCAGGGCCCGGTTTCGTCCAAAGGCCCCGAGCTTTAGGACTCATTATCGGGGTTTAACGGGGAGGCGTTCCCGCCGCCCCGGACCAACAGGTGTTTAGAAAGGATGATGGCGGTCGATAGATGAAGACGTGGCGGCGGCTGCCTGGAGGAGGACGGGGGCAGGCCAGCTAAACTCTTTGGAGACCGGCGGGGAAAATCAATACCAAGCTGGACTTTGAACGGCGAGAAGGAAAGGATTGTTCATGAGGCGCAGCCAGGATTCCAACCGGCAACCCGTGGCAGGCGTGGATCTCTCCCATGAAAGCATAGATGGTGTCAGCCTTCACTCTTTGAAGGCTGCGTTCCAGGCGCGAGGAGAAAAACATCTTGAGAAGGTTCGGTGCCTTTCTGAGAGCCTCAAAGCTCCCACAAGCCAAACAGGGGCTTCGTCACTCGCTGGAACGTCTGCATGATGAGCCTCGCATGAAGGAGCTGCTACGACCGCCTCCTGCATCCGGCTCGTCCGCAGCTTCAATGGCGGGATTCGTTCTGCGGGGGAGGGCGGGTTCCTCCCGCTGCCCCGGCCTGTGAGGATCCAGGACACAGGACATGAACGACTACGACAAGCATCTGTGTTCTTGCCTAAGATCAGCTGATGGAGGCGGTGGCCGTCCTGAAGGACGGGAGTCGGGGCCACTCAGCTGCTCCTCCGGCTCTCCGTGGATCCGTTCGACCCGCCGGGGCTGCCGGGCCCCGCCCCTCCGCCTGGCCCCGCCCCTCCAGCTCTCCACGGATACAACAATCTTATCTCTTCGCTGTCTGTTTCCACAGATGAAATCTCCCGGCCCCGTTGTTCTGGGCTTGTGCACGAGCGCAGAAAGAACAACAGATTAGGGTTTGAGGATGTTTCTCCAGAGGCCGCGGCCGCTTCCACGGCAACAGAACACACACCCATGTCAGACTCAGAGGCCACACGAGGACAGGACCTGCTGAGAAGAACCAGCTGATCTTCTCTTTCTAATAAATCTCACACACACACACACACCAGCCTCCGACTTACACAACAACCCCAGTGAAAGACTGACAGACGGCTGCTTCCGGAGGCTTCCTCGCACTCAACCATTTTCTCCCTCTGTGTGTGTGTGTGTGTGTGTGTGTGTGTGTGTGCGCAGCTGCACGTGTGGCTGTTTTCCTGCTGCCGGAAGCCCTTGATGTGTGTCTCTCCGCAGCAACGTGTGGATTAAAAGCAACTTCTCATGGCTGAAACAACACACACATCGGGCTCTTCTTGCACATCACACACACACACAAAGCAGCAGCATTCTGCTCCAGCGCCTGAAGGAGACATCAGCAGCAGTGAGGGGGATTAGCACAATCCCAAATGCAGAAACAAACGGGGAATGTGTCACCCGTGGCCGTGCAGGCGGGAGCGCTGGGTTTGCCGTGCAGGCAAAGCGGGAGGCGACGTCCATCCGTGTCGCATAAAGCGACACCGCCCGCGGGCGTCTCCCCCGCAAACCCCGGGACTCACGGTCTGATGTTCTCCCGCACGTGTCCTGGAACACGTCCAGACTAATCCCCGATCCAGGATGGACCCACCGTGGAGAGCCATGTACACGACTTGTGAGTGGGAGTCCTTTTCCATCACGTTTCCCTGCAGATGGGGGGGGAACGGTTTCAATGGTAATTACTACTATTATCATTGTTATTCTCATTAAATCTGGCCGGTCTGCCGTTTGCCACCGCCGCTCCTTCTCGCCCATCAGAGCGAGGCCCGAATACCTGGAGGGGAAGGGAGGGCGAGACCCGACGGAGCGCACGGAGAGGACAGCGTCTAAGCGCAGAAGAAGTGGATGGAGGACCTGCCAGCTGAGGCCCGCGGGGGGACTTTGGATATTCGATTGCACTTTTAAGCCTCTCAGCAGAAGATGTGAATTACTGCGGAGGCGCGTAAGCAGGAGACGGAATTAGAAAAGCACTAAAAGCCCAGGCAATAACCAGCATCCCTGCCAGTTCTCTCCGCCAGCGCCGGACCCGCTGACGGTTGCCGTTTCTGGATCGATCCCTAACCCTGACCCAAATCTGTGGGTGCCGGTGGAGACGCCCCCCTTCATCGTCCCCTCAGTTACCTCAGGGGTGCCAGACGCCTGCTCCGCAAGACGCCCGGCCAAATACTCCCCGTGTCGGAGCTGCGCTGCCTCCCAGGGCGGGGCTGCCGCCGACTGCGTTCGCCTTGCCGGTCATGAAGAGGCCCATCCTGCGAGTCAAACAGCGGGCGAACGGCGCGGCGCCTGGAGAGGGACGCTCGGACGCACTTCTTCCAGGCAGTATCGGATGATTTCTGGCAGTTCGGCGGTGTGGGAGCCGACGGTAGCTACGCACACATCAAAACATGCACTTCCATCACCTCTAACTACCAACCCCACCAGCTGAGCGGGAGCCAGCAACTTTCTCATCCAATTCTCTCAAACCTGGGCATGTTTTCAATGCGGTCTAAACTGGACTGCTGTCGTTTGCACCAACACCCCGTGACAGTCACATCAGATTAGTTATGGATTTTCACAAAATCTTTAATGTCCCCGCGGGAGCCTGCGGGGCCTCGGCACACTCATATGCTATTGTCTGCTGTGACTGCGATTGAACCACAGCGCCGAGACGAGGTCGCATGCGGCGGCAGATGCACGTGACGGGCGCCGTCAAGCGGAGGTGTCTGGCGGGATCGACGCAATCGCAGCAGGATAAGCGATCGCGCAGACGGCGCCGCTGCTCGGAGGAGTCGCGCCGAACAGGAGCGGCCGCGGAGGAGGAGAGCGGAGACGACCCGGCTCCCTGCGGAATTCTGCTCTTTCTTTCAACAAATACAAAGGACGCTAAAATGTTAATAACCGTAAAGACGTGGTGCTTACGACTCCGTCGGGCTCTTGACTGCAAATGAAAAGCACCCAAGGCCCGTCGCTGACAGGCCGTATTTACTACGGCTGCCAACAATTTTACAACTTTTCATCCACTGAAATGGTGTTTACATCTCTGAGCTCACAGACTGTGCGAACTGAGTGACAGCCTCATTCCAGCGCCGGATCCACGGAGCGCATGGACATTTTACATCCCACAAACAGAATTGCTGCATGACTTACAACCCCGAGGTGGGGAGGGGAAGGACTTCTGAACATTCCATGTGTATTTGGACGGCGTTTAGCAGCAGCAGAGCTGCACGCTCAACGCGCCGGCCCGACATCCATGTCGCACGTAGATGGAAATAAGGCCCATCGAGATATTTCAAAAAGAGCATCCGTTACATAATCTTACATGAAGAGGCGGAGTCCGCCCACGCGCCACGGATTTAGACTGCGGCCCCTCTTTTCACTCCAACCACCTCCACCATATAGACGTCATTGTTCCCTCCTGAAGTCGTTGCATCCCTTCCAGAAGCACGAGACGTCTGAAAGCAAAGCCTGAAGTTGGACGGAGGCTGAGCGGAAGCAGATCGTTGTGTCTGCCAAAGAGCTGGCAACTTTGAAGATTACCTTTCCCTGCCAGTGAATCCTCCCTTCCGGAGGAGTTTTTGGACGTGTTGGAGGGACGGCGGCGGTGACAGACCGGGGTCATCGCGGACGCCGCCATTCGCGGTCCCGACAGAGGGGCCGGTAATCGGCAGCTCCACGCCGGGCTCCGCAGGCCGCCACCGGGGAATCTTAAGACTAAGTGGCTAATTAGCAAACGGTGCTGCTTGAATGTTCTCCGTGGAATCTGCTGATCCGTCCACGTCAGCGGCTTCCGCTCCCCCCGCTCTCGTCTTCCCTCCAACTTCGTCATCACTTGAAGCAGAGCGGCGGCTGCAGCCGAAGCCCTGGAGGAACGGCTGAGCTCTGAGGGACGGCGAAGCTCCAGGGACAACACTTGGTGAGGGAGAGAAGCGTCGACGGCGTGGCCGGAAATAACCCAGCCAGCTCGGCCCGGCCCGGCCATCTGCCGGGGTCGGGGGGAAGCTGCTTCCGGCGGCACCGGTCTCTGGCCTTTGTCTGCAGGCGGGTTCTCCCGAGCTATCCTGGGCCGAGTGCTCTCCAGGAAACCCACCAGCCCGAAGAGAGGGTTTTATCTTCTTGCAACACAATCATCAGCCTGACGCGGCCGGATTAATCCCAACCTTGGGAAACAGGCTCTGAAGAACGAGGGGGACGTTATGTAGGTCGAGCCCCACAAACTGCAGCGTCAGCGAGACGACAGCACGGCGAGGAGGGGAATCAGCACCGACGATCTGCGTGGGAAGTAAGGCGGGGCGAGGAAGTGACCCACCCCGTCTCCACAGGGTTCTCCAGGAGAACAGCAGCCGCCGAGTTCTGCGTCAGCACCGGCACGCTCAGCCTGATGGGCCCGGGAGACTGCGGGGCGACGCCGCGGGGACCTGGGGAGCAGACGGGAGGGGGTGGGCTGCCGCTCTGCCTCCACCTGCAGGGGACAGGGAGGAACTCCTCTGGGATTACTCCCCGGCCCACGGGCCTACCTGACGGACCGGGCCGGGCCTGGAGAGGGTCTGAGTAGGTGATGGAAGCGAAGCGCCTCCTCACTTCATCGTGGTCCTTCTGCTCAGACACACACACACACACACACACACACACACACACACACACACACACACACACACACACACACACACACACACACACACACACACACACACACACACACACACACACACACACACACACACACACACACGGCTGAGCGGCAGAGCTGTCTCTATCAATAAAAGGTGGATCACCGGTGACCTTTCGGGTTCCCAGGTGACTTTTGTGTGCTGAGCGGCGGCGCTCGCCTGTATTTCCTCCATGCGGAGCAGCATGCTCTCAAGGGTCGGGGCCTGCAGCCGACGCTCCACCAGGCCCTCCAACCGCCCGTCCTCCTCCTCCTCCGGCGCGCCTTCCTCCCACAGATCCTCCAGCGAGGCCTGGCCCTCGTGCTCGGGCAGCTGTGGAGGACAGAGGCCCTCAGCTGGTTTCCACTCTACCGTGAGGTGTCGTGAAAGTTGCGAGGCTCACTGTCGCCGCGGTGTCTCCAGACGGCCTGTTCCCCGCGGAGGAGCCGATCGGGTTCCTGGGTTCTCCGCTCTGACAGGGAAGAAAACACATGACTCTCAGTCTGAGCCACAAACATCTCAACACTGGAGCCACCTCTCCTCTGGTTTCCAAAGGAAAACACAACATGTCCCCTAACCTGTGCGTCGTCCAGGAGGGGCGGAGCTTCCCTGCTCTCCTGCTGGCCTCTCTGAGCCCACCGGGTTGGTGAACCATCACCTGACCTGTAAAGACACACATTAGGAGCAGTTACACAAAAAGCGATGCTGCTGTGAAGCTCTCACGAGACGCCGGGTCCCTGCAGCAAACCTTCCAGCAGGTCCGTGGAGACCCTTGTGAAAGACGGCAAACCGTCCGTGAATCTTTGACCGCTGGAGACGGCGGCGGATTAAGGACCGCGGCTCAGGCAGCGGCTCAAGCAAATGTGCTAACATCTGGGGACGGCACTGAGAGGAACCAAATCTGACACTTGTTGCATTTCAAGAAGAAGCAGCACAGGGGGAGATTTACGATCTCCATTAAACCAGAATACTGAGGGAACTTTGCTGTGATGACTTTGATGCCTCACATTTCCCTTCGATAATGTTTCATTAGACAGCGGCTTGTTTTTGAGTTTACTGTCTGGAGCCGCGGCCAAATGGACCATTTTAAAGACAACATTTTACTCCGTCCCGGCAATAAATCCCCCGCCGCCATCGCGCACATTACTGCACGACAAACAGAGCCGTGAGAGGTCACCGTGGAACGGAGCGGCACGGCTGCTGCATCTGAAGGGCCAGCTTTCAGCAAAGTTAGAACTGAAGCGCCGCTTTGGTCCGTCTGCTCCATCCTGGATGGATTTCCCCAAAGGCTGCGTCCCACGTGTCGCCGCGTCTCATGTTTCCGGGTCACCGAGCCGATGCTTTTATCCACAGCCACGCGCCAGAGAGCCGGCCACCGAACCCCCGGCCCAGACACGGGCAACAATAAAATGATTGGCAAATCCTCTGCAAACCCCTGCATTACACACACGCACACACACACACACACACACACACACACACACTACCTCCTGCTGCATTAAGTTCCTCATTAGCACAGTGAGTGTCTGGGAAAGCGGTCGTTTCCAGTCCTCTCCTGCTAAAGACTGCTCAGCCTTCTGAAGCTCCTGGCTGTTCTGTGTTCTGATCCGTCACATATCCTCAGAGAACCCATCTGTGGTGCCTTCACTCTCCCGTTCTGAAGCCACACTGGACCTGTGTGCTGCTCCTCTCTCACGGTGCTTCAGCAGAGGAGGTAGCTGCCCTGCCTGGGCAGCAGCCCGCCCGCATTCCACCTACAAGCAGGCCTTCACCTTCGTGCCCGAAACATCTGGAACTTCTCCTCCAGGATTCAGACGCAAAGCGAGCTCGTGAGCCGGTAGCGGTTCTGCCTGGTGTCTGACCGGCGCGTGCACGCTGGGGTTCTGAAGCTGTTACGATAAACTCCTCCTTGTTCACGGCCCCATGCAGAGCTCCTCTCTGATCGGTGAGCCTCTCACACTGATGACGCTATCATCACGTACTGCTCTGTACTCGGTTCTTCTCCCGGCGAGCTCTACAAAGGGCCGCCGCTCTAAAATACAGACGACGCATACGTTTAGGAAACACGCCGTTGATCAGGGGAATCGCTGCTCACGCCGGCTTTTTACAGCTGCTCAGCAGTGGATCCCATTCTGGCTTATTTCCCGCAGCACTGATCCAGGGTTGCGCAGTGACCGTGCAGCGCCAGGATCGACCAGGAGAGCGATCGGGGCCCGGACACGGATCTCCACCGGCTCCGCTGGCCGTTGTGGGAACGATCAGGCTTGACAGCGCCCACAAGGGTCAGTGTAATCATGCTGGTACACAGAATCACAATGCAGTGCACGTCCAAAAACTAGAAGTCATAGATAACTGTAAGATTGTATGTGTGATGAAAATAAGGGTACGGTAGCAGCATCAGCAGCTGCAGAAGAAGATCACAACCAACCGTCCGCTGGGGTGAAAAACGAGATATGAGCGTGTGACTGAGCGGGGGGGGTACGAGCCTGTAACTAGGTCAAAGATAGTGGGGAACGCGCGAGAGGGAAAGTGGCGAGTGCAGGCGTCGATGGCGCGGTCAAAGAATGAATACCGCTGCATTTCCCGGTGCGATCAGGCCCGGCGAGCGCGGCTGGAGGGGCCCCAGATGCACATCTGTGTTCGAAAATCAAGTGTTAACGCTGAAGAAAGACTCCGAAAGACCTTCTCCTTCACAGCCTGCAGATGCCGGAGTCCCCCGAAGGGCCGCGTCCCCCCCCTACCTGAGCGCCAGGATCTGCCGAGCCTCCTCTTGACCGAGCCGCCGGAGTTCTTTCAGCCTCGCCATCGTCATCTTGTCCAGCCAGGCTATTCTGCACCAAAGAAGGAAGCACCAAATGAATGGTCGTTCACGTAAACCTTCTGAAACGTCTCCGGTGGAATCAGACCAGTTGGCCTTGAGTGATTGGAAAGCACCGCTGGTCTTTAATATTTGATGAAAGCCAGACATACTGTAGATAGAGCGCTCCATCAGGAAGGTGCTTATAGGCAATAAAAACAGGCCGTCCGTTAATCCGTCACAATGACAAATGACCTCAATTGAGATTTAGCGCGCACTCCAATTCATCTATTGGGGAAAAATTAACTTTCAATTAGAATCAGAGCATAGCCTGTGGCTGCGGCTAAGTGGGACCTGCTGGTGAGCTTGGAAATCACTTGAACACAGGGGACAAAGGCTTTGCAGGCTCGCGGATCCTCCTGGTTTGATCTCGCTGTCCAGCAGCCCTTTGCGGACGGACAACAGACGGCGTGATTTTACATCAGCGGGTAGATGAGAAGACCGAAGCAGCAGGATCTACGCGAGTGACGCGCCGGTTTACGTTTTCATCACCTCAACGCTTCTTCGTGGGCTTGTTCCTTCTTCTCGGAGCTCAGAGCCGGAGCCCGCTGGGGCCCGGAGGGGTCGGGCGAGGGCTTCGGAGGGGAGAAGAGACACCGAGGCTCGGGTCTGGTTCTCGGGGGGGATCTGGTTCATGGGGACAAGAGGACAGCGGCTCAGCGGCGCTCAGGAAACACCGGAGGCTGAGCATCCTCACACACATTTGAGAAGGCGCACCGATCACCTGCTCCAAAAGGCTTCTGACGTCCCTGCAGACGCTCTCCTCTGACTCACTGACACTGTCTAAGAGGTTTCACCCCCCCACACACACACACACACACACACTAACTGACGCTGCTCAGCCTCTCCTGTGTGACAGGTCCAGGAGGAGATGCACAACCTGCAGGGTTCTGATGAAGACACCGCC
>CAAKHD010010451.1:8051-18636 GCA_901007705.1 Fistularia tabacaria
TGTGTGTGTGTGTGTGTGTGTGTGTGTGTGTGTGTGTGTGTGTGTGTGTGTGTGTGTGTGTGTGTGTGTGTGTGTGTGTGTGTGTGTGTGTGTGTGTGTGTGTGTGTGTGTGTGTGTGTGTGTGTGTGTGTGATTTGAGTGCTACATGAGTTCCTTCATCGAATCAAGCAGTAAGGCATTTGAGCACAGTTGTTGACTTACAATGAAAAGTTCAGACCCCTGTCCATACACACTGTCGTCTGTCAGTATAAAAGGGCATCTATGCTATATCACTGCCTTCATGCGTCAATGGAGTATTGCAGCCAAGTTTTGGACAGCAATAAACTTGTAGACTATGAATGAGAAAAAAACAAGAGGATGGGGGTGTTTAAACTTGGGCTCATTATTGTTTGGTAGGTCATTGTTGAGGTCTTTTACCTCGTGCTCAGAGGTCATGCAAGGTTTTTTTTTGTTATTGCTTTTCTGTTAATGAAATATTACCATATGTCTGATCACATGTTGTTAAAATGTTTGTTTTTTTCAAAAAGCTATATAGAGTCTAAACGAATAGTAATTAAACGTCCCCTTACAGGTCTTGAAAAACACAGGGCAATGCTTTTAAAGTCCGGAGAATGTAAAGATTCCTTTGTATAAACCAGCATGCAGGAAAAAGGTGTAGAAACAATAATTACACATGGATATAAGGTGCAGCTGTGGGCTGTGGGCTATAGAGGACCTTACAGGTGTGGGAACATGCTGCGAATGGGCAGCAGTTAGGGGTTCATAACGGGAAAGACTCATTGGACTCACAGTAAGGGGTGTTTTGTCACAATTGGATGTTATTAAGAAATATTTTTTCTTTCTGTCATTTACAAGGACAGTAAATGAGGAAGACTTTACTCCCACATCCCCTGAGGATTAACTCTCTTAGCCTTTAAGAGGAATACAGGATAGAGACAGTCAACGCATGTGGAGACCTAGACAGGGTTTTGATTTCAATGGCAAAGCACTTTGAGAAGATGCTCCCCTGGAGATAAGTAAAATCAATTGCATCGAATTATTTGTTAAGACAGTGTTGTTTTCTCTTTTTACTTTTTTGCCTCAACTTTTGGGCTGGTTTCCTAATTGTGAGACATAATTTCCAAAAGTCAAGTTAAAAAGATTTTCCACAACTTGAAACAAGAGGACATTCCAATCCAAGATAAAGCATTCCTATTCATGCAAGTTGGTGGTAGAGCTTGACCATTTGAGAGAAACCAAGCAAATAGAAAATCGGAAATACTAATGCAGTTCACTGATCATTGAGTTATGTTGTGTCTTTTTTTTTTTTACATTTTAAAGTTAATTATTTCTCTTACTTGAATTTCTCGGTCTATTTATCTGCATCAGGGCCGCAGATAGTAATGGTGCTGGCTTGAAATAACAAAATGTTTCACGTTGTGTCATTCTAATTTTTGTTTGCCAATTAAGCACACCAATTCTCTTTGAGCTTTGCTGCTTCAGCTTGTTGGCGAAGGGGTTTCACAGTCAGATAGACGTTTTCCCCAAAAGAAGAATGTTTTGGGGTGCCTGGTGGGACACATGGCTCCGCAGCAACAAGATTTGCTTGACTTTTTCATTAGTCTGCAGCATTGTTTGTTCGACTAAAGAAAATAGATGGGTTGTAATGCTTAAGTAGATGCTCAGAAATGTTTTCCAAAACATCATAACGTCAACTTTCAGTTATTCAATGTGACCCCTTCATTTGCCTCTGCTGGATGTAAGCTCTCTCCCAAACCTAAATGTCTATTATTTTTCTCCTAGAAAATTTTTATTGCATGTATTGAGACCATATTTTTAATTTGTATTTGATATATTTTATGGGTTGATTAAAGTATTTTTTCTAAGATAAAATGATACTGTACTCCAAAGTGAAGAGTAGACAGAGGAGACGGTGAAGACATCAAGAAAAAGTGTCAATATTTTTAAGTCGTCTTTTTGCGCTGCTAAAAGCTATGATTTTTTTTCCTTTATACAAAAAAATACATTATCTTGTGATGTGTCACTTGAGTGTGCTGCTATTTTATATACATTTGTATTATAATATAATTATTTTAATGCTTAAAAGATACATTCAGAAAAAAAAATGAAGTAGATGTTGTTAGAACAATATGGAATGTGTATTCAACTGGAAATGTTCTTTGTACAGTGTGACAGTTTGTTTTGAAAGTATACTCCACACCTTTCTATTTTACTCTTCTTTCTTTAGCCACGTTTTACATCAGCGGTATCTTGTATACCTCAGGTTTACTGGAAAAGTGAAAAAACAAAAATGCAAATCCATTGCCTTTACCTCTGCAGTGTGATAAATATCTGGAAAAGGAAAAAAAAAATACAGTGGTAAGGGGAAAAACAAGTCAACATTTTGTGGATGGTATTCTCTGCTTTAGGAGAGAAATAAACGAGCTCAGTGAAAAAGGAAAAAAAAATTGTGCATGGCTTTTAACTGGACTTTACTTATACGGGAGGAGGCTGGGGTTTTATAACACTCTCTGGGTCCCATCATTCAATCATTTTGCTCATGTTGCTTGCTACATCTGTCCTTTTGTGTGTGAGAAAGGGAAACCCAGCATTCCTCTTTTGGCCAAAGCACAGTCCTTGATTTATACAACCACAGTCAATCAGAATTCTACATCAGTATGGTCAATGCATATGAGAAGAATTCATTTTGGTCTGAAATCATACATGTGTGCACCATTTGAAGAGCCACAAAACTAATAGATTGATGTACATTTGCCTTAGTTATTCTGATACAAAGTTTCAATGGTACAGATTTCTGTTTGATTCCCCCTCCACGACAACTCATATCAAAACCTCAGATGTCTGTTGCACAACCCCTCTGTTCAATAAACTTCTGCTTTAAAGGGTGTGAAACCACATAAGCTCAATGGTTTTTTTTTCCAGTGCTCTGCTTCATTTTCAGGCCATAATGTCAGTTGTCTGAAATGGTACGGTCATGTACAGAGGAGGGATAGGGACTATATTGGTAGACGGATGCTGGAATTGGAGATGCCAAACAGGAGGTCTAGAGGAAGACCGGAGAGAAGATTTATGGACGTAGTGAAAGAGGATATGACTGTAGTTGGAATGAGAGATAAGGATACAGAGAATAGGGTTTGATGGAGAAGGTTGTTTCGCTGTGGCGGCCCCTGAAGAGAAACGCCAAAAGGAAAAGAAGACGAAGAAGAACATATGTATTTTCCCTGTGGGTGTAGTAGGCCATTGAGAACCAATCTCAAACCGTCCTTGTCTAGTTTGTTTTTTTCCTTTTTTTCCCCCCCTGGTTATTTCTAACGCCTCTCTCAACATGCATGTACATTTCTGGTGAGGTCGTTAGCCTTTTTTCAACTTGTATTTATAATCTTATAATCATTATTCATGTAAAATATCCTTTGTTGTTAAGGTTAGCAGTTTTCCCGACTAACACTGATAACCTTCGAGTTGGATGCCCTCACTCTGACTTTGTGTGCGATGCATTCTACTACATTGTTGCACTACACAGGCCATGTAGTATAGCTGGTTAAGATAAGGCTCTTACTGAAGTATATCCTTCAGAAATATTGTCACAAACAAGAAAAGGCATGGCTTAACCAGAAGAAAAACACAGATAAGTAGCCTTCAATGGAAAAGATACTGTGGTAGTCGCATGAACAAACCCACAATCACATTTCAATCTGTTACATATTTTGGTCCACTTTTTTTGCATATGAGACCAATAGAATTGATAAAGAATCAGGCTTGGTGGCTTCTCAGCTTGTAGATGACCAATCTCATCATCATCAATATTATGATTGTCACATTGCTAATGACCAGATCACGTCAGCACCAGATTGAATAGGCAGCCCAGTGCCTCCCCAGTGTGGTCTGAATTGAAAATGTAGCCTCTTATGAGTTGGATGTGCCGAGAGCATCGCATAAATGAGCACTCAAGGGGAGACTTTATCAGATACCAAAACTACCTCAGTTACTTCCTTGCCCCAGGAGCCCATGCAACCAAAACTTATCTCTACAGCTAGGCCCAGCACCCCACAGGGTTGCGCCAGCTTCCAGCATCCAGCTTAAAACTTGTGCCAAAACCAAATAAACAACAACCGCCAGGGGTACCAATAAGCTATTGGGTACCAGTTGAATTTGGGCTACTGTGAGTCGAATAAGGTGGAAGGCATGTTTAGAAGCAGAGAGAGAATAGGAGAGGCGAGAGTCTGGGACTGAGAGTAAGGACTTTGAATATTGGAACAATGACATGAAAAGGTAGAGAGTTGGTTGACATGATGCAGAGAAGGAAGGTGGATATACTGTGGGTCAAAGAGACTAGGTGGAAAGGTATCAAGGCTAGAAGCTTAGGAGCATGTTTTAAGTTGTACGATCATAGTACTGACAGGAAGAGAAATGGAGTAGGAGTTATCTTGAGGGAGGAGTTTGGTAGGAATGTTCTGGCTATGCCCCACAGGTGGGATGTAAGTTAAAGAAGGAGAAGTTCTGGAATGAGTGAGATGAAGTGATATAGAAGTTCAGAGAGTATATGTTAGACTAGTTCAGAGCATGTATTCTAGGTGTGTAACAGTGGTGAGGTGTGCTGTAGGTGTAACAGAGAGGTTCAAGGTGGAAGTGAGACTTTATCAGGGATCAGCTCTGAGCCCCTTCTTGAATGCAGTGGTGATGGACAGGCTGACAGATGAGGTTAGACAGGAATCTCCATGGACCATAATTTTTGGAGATGATATTGTGATCTGTAGTGAGAGCAGGGAACAGGTTGAGGAAAATCTTGAGAGGTGGAAGTTTGCTCTAGAAAGGAGAGGAATGAAGGTTAGTCTCAGCAAGACAGAATATATGTGTGTGAATGAGAGGAACCCGGGTGGAACAGTGAGGCTGCAGAGAGTGGAGATCAAGAAGTTGGAGGATTTCAGGTACTTAGGGTCAACGGTCCAGAGCAACGGAGAGTGTGGAAAAGAGGTTAAGAAATGGGTACAAACAGGTTGGAATGGGTGGACAAAAGTTTCAGGGGTTCTTTGTGATCGAAGAATTTCATCTAGAATGAAAGGAAAATGTTTACAAAACAGTGGTAAGACCAGCGATGCTGTATAGTTTGGAGACAGTAGCACTGAACAAAAGACAGGAGGCAGAGCTGGACGTAGTAGAGATGAAGATATTGAGGTTCTCTTTGGGAGTGACGAGGAGGGATAGGATCAGAAATTAGTCCATCAGAGGGACAGCTCATGTTAGATGTTTTGGAGAGAAGGTCAGAGAAGCCAGACTGAGATGGTTCGGTCATGTACAGAAGAGGGATAGGGACTATATTGGTAGACGGATGCTGGAATTGGAAATGCCAGGCAGGAGGTCTAGAGGAAGACAAAAGAGAAGATTTATGGACGTAGTGAGAGAAGATATGAAGGTAGTTGGCGTGAGAGAGGAGGATACAGAGAATAGGGTTAGATGGGGGAGGTTGATTCGCTGTTGCTACCCCTGAAAGGGAAAAGCCGAAAGGAAAAGAAGAAGAAGAGACCATACAAAACAAAAAATAGAAAAACAACTAACCAACCAACCAATCAAACAACCAAATAAAAACACATTTGGTCTTGACTTGAATTCTGCTGCTTCTTCGGGATCGGGTCACGGGGGCAACAGCTGAAGCAGAGAGGCCCAGATCTCCCCGGCCACTTGGTCAAGATAAGCTCCTCCGGGAGGATCTGGAGGCATTCCCAGGCCACAGACATAGTTTATCCACCTTATCCCCGATCATCCGTGGGGCCTCCGTCTAGTTGGACGTGCCCAGATGCCCAAGCCACTTCATCTGACTCCTCTCCAGGAGGAGCAGATGAGACGGCTGAGTCAGCCCCAGAGACCCCCGCCTCTGCGTAGTAATTGGAAGCTGTGTCATCGGGATTGAGGAGACCTTGGAAGTATTCCTTCCATCGATCCACAACGTCCTGAGTCAAGGTCAGCAGGCCCCCCATCTTCACTGTACTCAGAGTTGACGGCGTAGTGCTTCCTCACGAGCAGCTGGATGTGGACCAGAATCTCCTTGGTGCCTTCTGAAAGTCGTTCTCAATGCCCTCATCCGTACCTGTCGGTACCTGTCAGCTGTCTCCAGAGCCCCACAGGCCAGAAAGGTTCGGTAGGATTCCAGCTCTTCAGCTTGACGGCATCCCCCACCATTGGCGTCCACCAACGGGTTTAGGGGTTGCAGGCACCAACCATGTAATGGCCACAGCTCCGGTCTGCCGCCTCGACAATGGAGGCCCGGAGGATGGCCCACTCAGACTCAATTTCCTCCACCTCCCATGGGACGTGGTTGAAGCTCTGCAGAAGGCGGGAATTAAAATTCTCCTCCAAACATTCCCAACAGGCTCTCACAATGCGGTTGGGTCTGCCAGGTCTGACTGGCGTCCTCCCCCACCAATTGGTGGTCAGCTGTCTCCAACGGTGATTCGTTGAAAGCTCCACCCCTTTCTTCACCCGGGTATCCAGAACATGCGACCTCAAGTCCGATGATTAGACCACAAAGTCGATCATTGAACTGTGGCCTATGGTGTGCTGGAACCACGTACATATGTGCACACCTTCGTGTCTGATATGGTGTTTGTCCATGGCAAGCACAGAAATCCATTAACAAAACACGGCTCAGGTTCAGATTGGGGGACCATTCCTCCAAATGACGCCTTTTTAGGGAAGACAAGGGAATCGCCGACAGGCGTGTTCTCAAGCAGTCCCTCGAGGGATCCCAAAAAGGAAGGATAGTCTGAACTGCTGTTGGGTGCATTGAGTGGAAAAGAGTCAAACCCCTCTTAAGAGGACTGGTTCCAGAGCCCGAGCCATGTGTCGAGGTGAGTCAGACTGGCTCCTTCCCCACCAGAGAGGTAATGTTCCATGTTCCTAGAGCCAGCTTCTACAGCTGCGGATCGCCAAGGTAGGTCCCACACTCTGGCCATCATCCAGCTCATATCGCACCCGACCCCCATGGCCCCTCCAATAGGTAGTGTGCCAAAGGGAAGAGGGACCCATGTTTCCCATTTGGACTGGCCCCTGGGTACATGCCCAGCCACCAGGCGCTCGCCATCGAGTCCCGTCCCCAGGCCTGGCTGCAGGGAGGGACCCAGTGACCCACATCCGGGAAAACCAGGTCCATTTGCCTTTTTCATCATTTGGGGGTCTTCTTAAGCCACGCTTTGTCCGGTCCCTCACCCAGGACCTGCTTGTCTTGGGTGACCCTGATCAGGGGCATAAAGCCCCTAACGACATTGCTCCTGGGGATCTCTGGGACACATAAACCCCTACACCACGATAAGGTGGCGGCTCAAGGAGGGGGTTATGTCCATCTGAGTGTCAAATCACAACTATGGAACAGTCATCGATTTCCAAAAAAGTCGACATAGCTGTGGCTCTGCTCTCTGCTCCTGAATAAAAATGATCAATTCCGGCTGGATAAATATAGAAACATAAACCCATTACTCCAAAGTGCTGCTCACATTTACAGTAATGTACAACCAGACACTAACAAAGTATGGCTCTGCAACAGTAATCTCAATTTCAGGTTAAATAAAGGAGGTTGTGTCATAACTGAACATGTTTTATTATTTGATAGAATCACAATACAATAATGCAGTATTTTGAAAATACAATCAATTCATATCGGTATTTAACTTTTTTTTTACAAATCTGGCACCTGAAAACTAAAGATGTGCAATTCATTTTTAAAATGAACCACACACCGCTGTGGATTTCTTCAATTTATTTCAAATTAACTATGAAAATTAAAGTAATATAAATTGTAAACTCACTCATAGTGCAAGTTACTGAAATGGTGGTTTCTGTGCATTATTTCACCACAGATTCCTGACAGTTTGAAATGATCCCCCTGTTTTGTAAAGACTAGAGACTTAAGCTCACAGTTTGGTTTAAAAAATGTTTATGCTCATCAGAGCCTCAACGTGGACAGGATAAACAGCAACGCCTTGGATCCTTCCTGGCATATCTTTAACGATAAATATTTCTGGTGCAGCACATGAGAAGCTTTTATCCTCCCATTCCTAGTTCGTGTTCAGAGAAACTTTTGAGTTCCCCCAATTAGAAACAAGACGAAAACTCAAACAAAAGGAAACAAAAAGAAAAACTCAAATGAGATCATTGTCCCCCTGAACAGAGAAAGGCTATTATTATTATTAGATGTTTTCAGCTTCATACCACAGTGTCTTTTTAATTTATTTGTTGTTTAACATAATTTATGGATGAAAAAAACAAGAGTCAAACTGTCATCCATGAATATAATAATATAACATTTCACAGCCTAATATAGCTTATAATTCCAATTACAATGGAGTTTAATGTATAAACCCCAATTCCAATGAAGTTATGGCGTTATGTAAGATGTAAATTTCAAACAGAATACAATGATTTGAAAAATCACTTTCAACCTATATTCAGTTGAATACAGTCAAAAGACAATATATTTAATGTTAAAACTGATAAAAAATATTGTTTTTTTGCAAATATTCACTCATTTTGAGTTTGATGCCTGCAACACATTCCAGAAAAGCTGGGATAGAGGCAACAAAAGAGGAATGCTCAAAAAACACCTGTTTGGAATATTCCACAGGTGAATTGGAAAGAGGTGAGTTTCCAATGTTCACAGTCAAGAATGGGCGAAGTTCACCACTTTGTGAACAACTGCATGAAAAAATAGTCTAACAATTTAAGAACAACATTTCTCAATGTGCAATTGCAACACAGGGGCTGCGGAGAACGCACCCAGATGGCTCTGGGGGCAGTAGAATGACTCTTGGACACAGACAGGGGTCTGATCTGCCTGGATGAGGGTGTCTGCTGTGAGACCTGAAACTCCGAGTGACTCCAGGAAACAGCACTGATTATGTGTCCAAGAATGTGCATCAGAGGATGTTTGATGCACTGCAAGGAAATTAGGGATATCATCATCTCCGGTCCATACTGTTATCAAAAGAATCAGAGAATCTGTAGAAATCTGTGCAAAAGCGGCAAGGCCGAAAACCAATATTGAATTCCTGTGACCTTCGATCCGTCACACGGTTCTGCATTAAAAACTGTCATTTTTGTGAAAATATATAATGCCAAGTGGGTTGAGGAACACTTCAGCAACACTGCAGTTAATACACTTCATCGCTGCATCTATAAATGCAAGTTAGAACTGTACCATGCAAAGCGAATGCCATATATTAACAACACCCAGAAAAGCCACGCTTCTCTGGGGCCAAGCTCATCTGAAATGCACTGATACAATGTGGAAAAGTGTGCTGTGGTCTGATGAGTCTACATTTCAAATTGTTTTTGGAAATGATGGATGTCATGTCCTCCTGGCCAGGACCATCTGGATTGTTATCAGCGCAAAGTTCAAAAGCTAGTGTCTGGGATGGTATGGGGGTGTGTTATTGCCCATAGCACAGGGAACTTGCACATCTGTGAAGGCACCATTAAATGCTGAAAGATAAATAAAAGTTCTGGAAGAGCATATGTTGCCATCCAAGTGGCATCTTTTTCAGGGATGTCCCTACTTATTTCAGCAAGACAATACCAAGCCACATTCTGCAGGTATTTCAACAGCGCAGCATTGTCGTAAAAGAGTGCAGGTACTTGACTGTTCTGCAGTCCAGACTTGTCTCCTATTTCAAATGTGTGATGCATTATCTTCTCCTACTTTAGGCTTGTCCCTTCAGGGGTTGCCACAGCGACTCAACCATCTCCGTCTAACCCTATTCTCTGTATCCTCCTCTCTCACACCAACTACCTTCAAATCTTCTCTCACTACGTCCATAAATCCTCTCTTCGGTCTTCCTCTAGACCTCCTGCCTGGCATCTCCAATTCCAGCATCCGTCTACCAATATAGTCCCTATCCCTCCTCTGTACATGACCGAACCATCTCAGTCTGGCTTCTCTGACCTTCTCTCCAAAACATCTAACATGTGCTGTACCCCTGATGGACTCATTCCTGATCCTATCCATCCTCGTCACTCCCAAAGAGAACCCCAATATCTTCATCTCTGCTACCTCCAATTCTGCCTCCCGTCTTTTCGCCATTGTCACTCTCTGAAAATCATACTATCTCCACACCTTTCCTTTCACTCTGGCTATTAGTCTTCTATCACATAGTGCCCCTGACACTTTTCTCCACCCATTCCAATCCATTTGAACGCCTTTCTTTCCCTCTTTTTCACAGTCTCCATTCATCCGGACTGTTGACCCTGAGTACTTGAAATCCTCCAACTTCTTGATCTCCATTCCCTGTAGCCTCACTGTTCCACCAGGGTTCCTCTCGTTCACACACATATATTCATATAAGACAAATTTTCATTCCTCTTCTTTCCAGAACATACCTCCACCTCTCAAGATTTTCCTCAACCTGTTTCCTGCTCTCATCACAGATCACAATTTTACCTGCAAACATTATGGTCCATTGACATTCCTGTCTAAACTCATCTGTCAGCCTGTCCATTACCACTGCATTCAAGAAGTGGCTCAGAGCTGATCCCTGATAAAGTCCCACTTCCACCTTGAACCTCTCTGTTACACCTACAGCACACCTCACCACTGTTACAC
>CAAKHD010010452.1:0-10008 GCA_901007705.1 Fistularia tabacaria
TGTTTTTTTTTTTTTTTATTTTTGGGGGGGGGGGGGGGGGTCCATTAATAACCACCAGCTAAAACTCCTGAATCGTATAATGGGCTTAATGTGCTTCCAGCCCCGAGAATCCCTTGTTCTTATTTTCATCCGTCGGAAAATAAGGCTTATTGTCGCGGCCCGAACACACGCCGGGTCTGTGTTTTGGCGCTCCCTCTCGCAGACGCGCTCTCCCGAAACACAAAGGCCGGCTGTTTTCCTCCGCCTCGGCCCCTCCACGACTGCAAAAAGGGGGGAGGCGGGAGGGGGGGACCAAACAGGAAGCGCTTCCGACGCCGCTTGAAACCCAACACCCTGTTCGTGGCGCCGCCGTGCATGCCGCGCGCTTCGGCCCCGGCCCTGGCCGCCGTCATTTCCTCGCCCCTGACCGCGGGCCGGGAATCGTCCGCCGGCCCCCGGAGCCCAAGGGACTCCGGCGTGGAACGCTTGACGTGTAACCATGACGACAGAGCCTGACAGAGAGTTGCTGTAGCAACGGTGGTCTGTGGAGATCCGGGCACTTCTGGTGTTCCGCACGCCGCTCATCGTGCACACTGGGCCGCCAGCCGATCCCAGTGGACATCGGGACCGGGTCGCCTGTCGACCACGCGTAGACATCCCACGATTCGCTCCGGGTCCTTCGGTCGACCCGTTGCATGCTTTGGGAGGAGGAGGGAGAACCCGAAGGATCCACGGAGAGAGGACCTGGTTGGAGTCCTGGTGTGAGGCGGGCGCGCTAACCGCTGCTAGCCGCTAACGGCTGCAAACCACATTGCCTTTTGAATCAGCGGATGGGCCGTAAAATGACGCAGTTTCTTCTCTTTCCTTCGGATCCTTCTGTTCCACAGCTGATCCGTGATTAAAAAAAAAAAAAAAAAAAAAAAACGTTGTTCCTGTTTATGGACGCGCGTCGTAAATATAAAACAGGGGTGAGCCAAGCGTGACATTTCAAAAGAGAAGCAAACTCTACTTTCTCCGCCGGCCAAACCAAAAGCTGCCACGTGACTTCTGTCCATTATACCGGGTTCCACTGAAGTCCCGCCAGTGTGAAACCACATGAAAACCGAGGTGGCGGCGTGTGTGTGTGTGTGTCTGTGTGTGTGTGTGTGTGTGTGTGTGTGTGTGCGTATGTGGAGGTGGACGTGGAGTGGTGCTGGACGTTGTGAGAGACAAACTTCCTCCTCAAAAACCACAGTGGAGAGATGTGAGCAGCTGCAGAAATGACTTGCATGTGTGTGTGCATGTGTGTGTGCGTGTGTGCGTGCATGTGTGTGTGTGTGTGTGCGTGCGTGTGCACCGTTGGAAAGAGCCTGCAGTGGATGTCAATGGAGCCGCGTCCTTCGCTGGTCGACTTCAAAAGTTTTGAAAGTTCTCACAGATGGAAGGGTTGCGGTTGTTGTCGGGAAGACCCCGCGGCTTGCGGCATCGTTACCAAGGCGATTCGTGGTGAGGAAAACACACGGCGCTCGCCCGACTGTTGTGCAAAACAACAACAACACCCCCCTGCCCCCCCCGCCTTCTGATAAACCATCTATTTTCATGTGAGGACAAAATCTGGGATTCCTCAACGGCGGGACTCCAGAGAGCCGCGGGGCTGCGTCTTCACTCCCGGTGGCGAAACGGGAATCCCTCCGGAGAAGACGGGTCGGACGGACGCCGAACGGACGGATGAGCACGGACCTCCTCCTCCTCCTCCTCCTCCTCCTCCTCCTCCTCCTCCTCCTCTCGTGACAGATCTGCGGGCGGTGACGGAGTGTCGGCGCAGAGCTGTGTTTCCTCCCCGGCTCCAATTAAGGCCAGTGTTTATTTGTTCACCCCCGGCTGGCGTTGGGTCGCCGGGGGCGCCGTGCACGCCGCAGCTCCCGCTTGCCTTAGATGGCCTGATCCCGGGAGAGATGGGAGGAATGCGCTCTAGACACAACACAAGAGAGCAGAGCGCCGCTCGCAGGATCGCCGGACGCCTCCTCGGGTTGCGCGTCGCCGCTCTGCCTCTGGTGTCGGGAATGCGAGAGGCAGAGCGGCGACGGAACGCTCAAGAAGGGTCACGATTAGCCGCCCGCGGTATCGAGGCGCAGCTACGCCACGGCGTCATCAGAGAAGTCAAACGTGCGTCCTGGAACGTGACCTGGATCCTTCAGCGATGGCTGCGAGGAGAGAAAACTCCTCCGCCATGAGATTTGACAAAGACTGACCTTAATACCCGAAAACTATGACGAGGGTTCGGAGGCGGGGCTGCGCCCGGTCGTCGGGCCCCGCTAACGCTGGACGCTCACGATCATCTAACCGGAAGCACTTTCGCTCATGAGTTTGATTTATTCTGTGACTGAGCTTTTGACTCAATTTGTTTGTTCATCAAACTGAAGCTCATCATTGGAATGAATTGAAACGCTATAAATCCGTTCCAGCCCCTGTTTTGTTACGTTTTAAATAGGAAAACTGTAGTTTGTCAATATAACGTATAAAAAAAGAAAAAAAGTCAACCATAATAAAAGAGAATGTAAGGAAATGAACTGGTTTTATTCGTGTCTTTACCATGAATATTGGACAAAGATACCGGCGAAGAAGATTGGTGGAGGAAGTTGGGGGAGTTTGTCATTTTATGCTCTATTGCTTACCTTAACTTACAGGCTACAAACTTAATGCTACAGTGTGTCGCTAAATGTAACTTGCAGACTTTGCTGCACTTTATGGCGAAACGTCTTTTAACGTCGGCGTGAACTCCTCTTTTTAAAACAACCAAACCGTCCCCGACCGCCATCGAAAGACAATTCCGATGCCTCGTCCGTTGACGTCCCCGCCGTTCTCGCAGACGATGCTCCAGCTCACGGTATCTCACCGACACGGACTTCTCCATTTCTTCGCGGAGGAGTCCGTGACATGCGCACATCGCTCGTGTTTTTTCCCTGATTGGCTGCGGAGCGTCCGACTGTTTTTTTAAACGCCGCTTCACGGGCAGCGGCGGCCACGTCGGTGTCAAACACTCATCCGCTCGCTCGTGACTCAGACCTCCGCTGGTATTGCGAAGCTATGTTCTCATGAGATTCCTGACGGCGGGGGCTCAATCCAAAAAGTACCGGAATGGTGCACACGGGGTCAAACAAGGCCAAATGCGCTGCTTCCAATTCCACGCTCAAAATACGACAGCGCTTGTTATTGTCTGGACTCGCGGAGACGCCACGGTTTCCATGGGAAACACGCAGTCCACAGCCGGCACACAAAAACTCCGAGGCGGCTCGTCTTCTTCCACACACACAGGACGAAGCCGAGCGCTCGCCTCAATTGCGCACGGGCAAATCTGTGCAGCGCATAAAACAAAATCCAACCCCAACTGCAAATAAAATAAACACATAATTTACTGTCCACCATTTTGCCCTGCAACTCAGTAAATGACAGTTGACAACTAGTGGTAACTACAGCAAAGCAATGACTAACACTGTCCAGCCAATGATGTGATGCGGTTCGCATGTATTCACTTGCGCAGCCAATCGATGTCACTTAAGCGCACTGTTTTGCAGGTTAGCATGTAGCTAATGGTGCAGCGGAGTTGAGGAGAGGTACAAAAAAAAAGAGTGGCTGGCGGAGTCAGCACGAAGAGAAGAACAAGAGGTGAAAAGGGCTGATATGCAAAACATGTGGCAAGCGAGTTGTCAGGAGGGAAAAAGCGTGGACTGAATGGAAGTTGGACGACCTCAGGCGTCACTTTCGGCAGAAACCTCATTTGAATGCTGTCGGCATTGAACGAGGGCGGGGGACGGGAAACGAGGATCGGTCCATTTCTGCTCATGGAGTGTGCGTGTTTGCTCGGACACGTGAAAAATTAAGTTGAGTCGCCGCGAAGAAAACCCGAGGCCCCGTATACACGAAAAACGTTTTTCCGTCGGAAACGTCAAAAACTCAAGTCAGGTTTCGAGCCGTCCGTCCACCTGAGGACGAACTCGAAACGGAGAGATCACAGAAACGAACCGCAGGGTGGAAAGGCTTGAAAGCTCCTCTCGAAAACAGCCACGCGCACATCGACAGTCCATCGCCATGGAGTTGGTCGACCATCACGACAATTGGTGGACTCCAGAGGACTCCAAAGTCCTTGGACTAGTTTGACTCCAAGTCAACCTTCCCTTGGAATTTACCCGCCCTTGTAGTTTCGGGGTCACTCCTAGCTGTACCTCCACCACGTCGCAGGTCTGCAAGAAAATGCGCCGAGCCGGGAAGCGTCTCCACACCAGCACGTGTGCTTTAGTTTCCTACAAAAAAAAAATAAAAATCACACCGCCAACTGCTGGCCTAGCACGTGGACGACAGCGCCTGCGGTGTTTCCTCACCGCCTGGTGGGCGCTTGGTTTTCAAAGCGCGGACGTGGAACTGTTTGATAACGGAAACTGAAAGCTGTCGGGGCCGGAAAACAACGCGCAGGCCGGGGGGAGCCTGGCGTCTCGCAGAAAGACGCTACACCTTCTCTGATGAACCCGGAACGCCGCTGAGCTACGAGTACGAGCGAGGCGACTTCCGTTCTCCGGTGGTACCTTCAGGGCATCGATGACCAGGTCCCGCGCCTCCAGCTCCCCCTCCAGGACGCTGAAGAGCATCAGCAGCTCCGGCTTGGTCAAACTGTCCATGTTGAGCTGGGACTGCTGGGAGAAGGGAAAACAAAAACAAAAAACAAAAAACAACACGTGACGAAATAGCCCTTTATTGACCGAAGCACCCGGTTCTCCGAACAGCTCCACCCGATTCCTTCCTCAAATCACGACTCCTCAGGACCACGAAGCGAGAAGTACGGTGGCGTTCAAGGACCAGCGCTGTCGATATTTAACGCAGATAAAGTTCTCCTTTCTTGGCTGACAACAACCGAGACGGAAAGATATTGATGCGTTTTTGTATAACATGTGCAGCGGCCGCCGGCGCTGCGCCGACTGCTCCGTTTGAAATCATATATTTAAAAAAGAAAGAGAGAGATAAAACTGTTTATCTCCAGACAGAGGAGTCCTCCACTCAGATCGCTCTTCCCCTGAAAAATGTGTCGACCTCAAACAAGCAAAAGAAACATGATCAGAGCGGGGAGATTATATGTATATATAAATATAAATGCACATATAATACAAGACGGTACTGAGATCAGTGAGGTCTGGTTTGGACACCGGAGAGGAGGTTTATGGATGGAGGAAAAGAGGACATGTTTTAGTTGGTGTGAGAGAGGAGGGTTGGATGGAGGCAGGTGATTGGCTGTGGCGGCCCCAGGAGGGCGCAGCCCAAAGGAGCAGAAGAAGATACTGTATATATATTTATATTAAATATCCAAGCCCATTCTCCTTGTTTTCAATTTTTCATTTTTTTTTGGCCCCGAAACTCTGCTCGAGCGCTGCCTCCACCGGCGCCGACCTCTTAACTCATTCATGAGGCTCGCGTGGAAACGCGGCGCCCGGCTCTCCGGCAGAACCGGAGTCCGACTTTAAGCTTCAAATTCTTTTTTTATTTTCTCGGTTTTCCCGTGCCACGTTCCAAGGACTGTGTGTGTGTGTGTGTGTGTGTGTGTGTGTGTGTGGGAACCCGGGGCGGTTTCTTTGTTGTCATCTCGATGTTGCAGCTGCGCTGGATCTCGCCGTGCCTCGAACGTTCAAACCGCGCAGGCGGACCCAAACGGAGGCCCGCGAGGGCTCTCCTCTTTGAAACCGGATCAAAGCTTTTTGGTTTTTTTTTTTTCTTTTCTGTTTTGTTTCGTTTTGGCCGCCGCGACCTTTTAACCCCAAGCGCGCTTTTTTTCTGACGGGGAATCCGGCGGGACGGGCCGTCGCAACATGTCCATCTGATGGACGGGTGGGGGGGCTTCACCCCGGGGGCCGGCGCGCCGCCCGGGAGCACGCCGCGGTCGCGACTTTCCACATCATGAAGCCATCAGGCGGACAGTTGGCGAGGGCCGGCTGCTGTCGTGGAGCGCCGGTTGCATAATGAGAGACAGCAGCCACCGGGTTTCATATCAGGGCTGCAGGTTTTTTTTTTCTTTTTCCCCCCTTCTTCCTCTTCTTTCTCCTCCATATGAATCTTTCATACTGACGGCGCCGCGGCAGCCGGAATATGAGCTACGGTTCCCTCGGCTTGGGTTTATAGTCCTGTGACGGCGAACAAGTCCGGGACAAAAGAGGCCTGTGCTGGAAATGGGCCTAATTATGGTGATTAAGTGGAGCTTCTGTGCGCGTCTGGGCCAAGATGGAATAAAACTAATTTCGTGACGCGCCGAGCCCTCTCGGATATTAATACACATCACCATGAGGCGTGGGGGGGGGACTTTTCCAAGAAATGAAACGCGATTCAGTAAGACATTACCGCGAAGAGAGGAAATAAATCAGGGGGAAGAGTTGCCTGGAAGTGAAGAGAAAATGAGCGGCGCTGAAAAAAAAAAAAAAAAAAACGGGAAAAAAATGTGGGTTTTTTTCTTTTTGTGCGCTTCGAGGTTCAGGTTAGCGACGCCGGGTCTGATTCAGATGTTTCTCTGGAAGGTCGCCTGCGCCGTTGCGGCCTTTCCTAAAACACGTGGGAGTCGACGTCCGAGGGGCGGATGAGGAAAGGAAAAATAAAAAAAAAAACGCCCGGTCGTCCCTCCCTCCCTCCTCTGGTGTTGCAGCAACAGCCGGCGAGCTCTCGCGAAGAAGGCGCTCAGTGTTCGGAGGCCTCGCCTCGGCAGCGCTCCTGGTCTGCGGCTCAACCGCAGGGATGAAATGCTAATTAAAACTACAGCGTGTGCGTCTCCCTCGGCTTGGGTTTTACAGGCTGGCTAATTTCACAGGCCTCGGTAATCTCTGTGAGAAGAGCCGCGATGGTGAGAACTTACTTTCCGCTTCCGGTCACCGTAATCCTTTCAGCGCCCCCCCCCCCTTAATCCATGTTTGTTTTAAGCCCAGGTTAGACATGTGCTTGGCCTGCAACGCTTATAAACTCATTAAACACACACACACGGGGAGGGATGGAGGGGGGCTGGGCTGGATCTGCGCAACAGCATTCGAGCAGAGCAGATATCAAGACATGAGACATCATGTGATCTGAACTTCCTCTGCAGATCAACATCTCCACAACGCCAGCCTCTGTGAAATTCGATGCACGGCGGAGAGAGGAGGACGACCCCCGGATGATAATCTACATCCAGAGAGAATCTGAACATGAGGTTGGATCCAAAACCAGGGATAGGTGGTGCAGAAGTGTGTGTGTGTGTGTGTGTGTGTGCGTGTGTGTGTGGGAGGGGGGATTTACAAATGAAGTTACCACAAACAGACCTCTGTTTTCACAGATCCTCCTGGTAATTATGATTTTAAAAAAAGAAAAAAAATGTTGAGAAACTTTGCACACACACACACACACACACACACACACACACACACACACACACACTGTAAGCTTGCTTTACAAACTTTGGCCCAACTTTGAGGGTCAACGAGGGGAAGCTGGGCGTCTCAGGTCCCGGTTATCGTCCGATTATCCCCCGAAGGCCAATTACTTGTTCCCTCGACTTAAGGAGGGGAGGTTAAGTAGCTGTGATTTCCAAGGTTTGGTATTTTGGGCTCTATTTCTTCGGCGGAACCAGCGGCCGAAGAACCGCTCGACGACCGACTCACCGCACCAGAACCAGGAGATGCGCGTCCGGGCCAGATGTCCGTCCGACTTTGTCGCATTTTTGCGCGTAAGCGCTGAAAAAGCGGCCCAACGGCGATTCGCGAGATGTGGTTTTTTAAAGGAACCGAGTCCGGAGGGTTCGGCCTGCATCGGCTTTCGCGTCGTTCTCTCATTTTCTTTCTTTTGCGAGAAAAAGAAGTCGCCGCGGCGCGGAGAAACACTTAAAAAGAACGATGCCTGTCCGAGTCGCCCCGCCGGCGGCGGCCGGACGCGGAGCTCCTCCGCCGGGTCGCCTTACCTTCATGTGGCCCTCCGAGATGTTTGGAAACTCCAGCATGAAACTTTTGCTTTCTTTCTCCCTCCTCCTTCAGCAAAGAAAAAAAAATCCTTCCAGGAGATTAGTTTCACTTGATTCGCGTCCTGCGATTCCGACGGAGTGGAACGCTGGACGGCCGAGGCGCTTCCGGAGTGGCGTCCGAGCGGCCCAATGGTCGAGTCGGACTGCCGCTCGCTGAGCCAATGACTGGCGAGGACGGAGTGTGTGGGCGGAGCCAGAGAAGTCCCGCCTCCTGGATTCTGTCGGGTTTTCTTTGTTTCTGGAGCTCCTGCCTCTTAAAGAATCTCCCACGCTTTTCATTTTTATAGCTTTAAAATTCAGATTTTTACGATATTAATGCAGATATTTTTGCTTATTGGACAAAAATTCCGATTTGCCTCTAGTTGTTGTTGTGTTCTTTGACATCATCATGTGTGCACGGTCAATCACACTTGTGGCTTTTGGCATTAAATTACCCTTGAAGTGCGATTAAAGTTAGTTTCACCGGAAAACACCAAATCGCTGGACGCATTAAAGTTAATTTCCGCCCTGAAAATCCAATTTTTTAACTTTTTTTAAAGTGTCGGGGTCACAATCAAGGTCACATTAAATGGAGACAAAAATTAGAAAATCGTAAAATTTGTTATTTTAGAATTCAAATGACGTATAATAATTTTAATGTGACAGATGCAGAAAATAAACTAAGGCAGCACTTTTTTTTGTGTGGCGGAATTCTACAAAGATAAAAAAATCGAGAGAAAATTTTTAATAAACATGAAATGTTGTTACCCTTTATCATTTAATTAATGTCTCCAGGATTAATGTCTAATTTTATAGTCAATATTATTCGCGTGTTGTATTTGATGAAATGTGTCAATGAATGTCGTTCACTGAGTTGGTTAAATGGGATGCAATGTGACTATTTATTGAGTCACTGAATAATTTTTTTTTGATTATTTTGCATTTTTCAATTTATCATCTATTTTTAAATTTCAGCCTCCTCCGGTCCTCCAGCTGCTCCATTTTGGGAAGTAAGAGTACAAGCGAACTCCTATTTCGGTGCCAGGAGAGGAAGTAGGTGGTATTTCAACATAGCAGTGTATTTGCATTAAAATGTTTTTGCTTGCAAAAAATGTCAAATGTTAAGTTAAAAAAAATCAAAATAAAGCGAAAGGAATATCCCTTATCTTAACATCACCAGTTAACACGGAGATCAGTGGAACTGAGTCGGCGTTGGGGCGGATCATTGTGTAATGATGCATTTCGCTACTGTGTTGTAATTTAATTTAGCGGATAATTGGTTGATAATTTGATATTGGGAGGAAACGGGTGGTGACAATGCAGCATCCTGGCATGACAAAATAAAATAAATAAAATAAAAATAGAAAATGTCCTTCACCTCAGTGGTCCCTGGTTGGATTCTCACAGGAGAGGGGGGGGGGGGCTCTTTCTGTGTGGACTTTGCATGTTTTCCAGGTTCCTCCCACAGTCCAAAAACATGCAGGAGGTTCACTGAAGACCCTGTGTGAATGACACTCTATATGACATGAATGAGTGAATGAACGGTTGCAGGTTTCTACATATAATATAACATACAGTTGTCCCTCGCAGTTTCGCGGATTTTTTCAGTGCAATATTACATGCTTTTTTTTTTTAATAGTGCATTGTTTTCTGCGTCCTGATTGGCTAAGGGATTGTAGACCATTGTCAACCAATCTCTTCCGTAGCGTTTCTCTTGTACAGTGCAGAATGCGTTCAGCTTGACAAATTTACACACCTTTTCTCCCTGACAAATCGCACAATGTCGTCGAAACGTTCTGCATCGACAAAGGCGCCTGCGGTCGCACGCAAAAGGCAGAGAAAGATGCTAACCACTGCACAAAACGTTGGACTTGTGGACATGCTAAAGGAAGGTAGAAGTGACGCGGCTGTTGGGCGCCATTACGAAGCTACAGTTGCTTCCATACATTTGGTCTTTGGTTTCATTCCATAATACTGTGCTTAATTTTCTACAAAAGTTTGAACTTTGAGAGACAAATGTGAGAAAATGTTCATGCCTGTCTCAGAAAAGTGTA
>CAAKHD010010453.1:0-11760 GCA_901007705.1 Fistularia tabacaria
AGTCTAGGACTGAGAGTAGGGACTTTGAATATTGGGACAATGACAGGAAAAGGTAGAGAGTTGGTTGACATGATGCAGAGAAGGAAGGGGGATATACTGTGTGTCCAGGAGACCAGGTGGAAAGGAAGGTAGGAAGGCTAGAAGCTGAGGAGTAGGTTTTTTAAGTTGTACTATCATGGTACTGACAGGATAAGAAATGGAGTAGGGGTTATCTTCAAAGAGGAATTTGTTAGGAATGTTCTGGAGGTGAAAAGAATGTCAGAGAGACTTATGAGACTGAAATTAGAAGTTGAAGGTGTGATGCTCACTGCTGTTAGTGTCTATGCCCCACGGGTTGGGTGTGAGTTGGAGGAGAAGGAGGAGTTCTGGAATGAATTAGAGGAATTGATGCAAAATATCCCCAGTGGTAATTGGGGCAGACTTCAATGGACATGTTGGTGCAGGTAACGGAGGTGATGAAGAAGTGATGGGCAGGTTTGGTATCCAGGAAAGGAACGTAGAGAGACAGATGGTGGTAGACTTTGCAACAAGGACGGAAATGGCAGTCGTGTTAACTTTTTTCCAGAAAAGACAGGAACATAGGGTAACTTACAAGAGCGTAGGTAGGAGCATGCAGGTAGACCACATCTTGTATAGACGGGATAATTTGAAAGAGATCAGTGACTGCAAAGTAGTGGTAGGTGAGAGTGTAGCCAGACAGCATAGGATGGTGGTTATCTGGTGACAAGTAAGATCAAGAGGACAAAGGCAGACCAGAGGAAAGTGCTGGAAGCTGAAAGGGGAGGAGTGTTGTATGGTTTTCACGAAGGAGATGAGATTGGTTCTTGGTGGTCAGGGAGAGCTTCCAGATGACTGGACAACTACAGCCATTGGGATCAGGGAGACAGGTGGGAGAGTACTTGGTGTGTCGTCTGGAAGGACAGTAGATAAGGAGACCTGGTGGTGGAATGAGGAAGTGCAGGAGTATACACAGAAAACGGTTAGCAAAGAAGCCGGACACTGAGGGGACTGAAGAGAACAGACAGGCGCACAGGGAGATGGAGCGTAAGGTAAAGATAGAGGTAGCAAAAACAATACAAGGGGCATATGATGACTTGTATGCTCGGTTGGACAGTAAGGAGGGAGAGAATGATTTATACAGGTTGGCAAAACAGAGAGATAGAGACAGAAAGGATGTACAGCAGGTCCGGTTGATTAAGGATAGAGAGGGAAATGTATTGACAGATGCTAGAAGAGTGATGGGAAGATGGAAATAGTACTTTGAAGTACATAGGTCTCCATGGACCATGATGTTTTTAGATGACATTGTGATCTGTAGTGAGAGCAGGGAACAGGTTGAGGAAAATCTTGAGAGGTGGAGGTATGCTCTGGAAAGGAGAGGAATGAAGGTTAGTCGCAGCAAGACAGAATATATATGTGTGAGTGAGAGGAACCCAAGCAGAACGGTGAGGCTACAGGGAGTGGAGGATTTCAAGTACCTTGGGTCAACAGTCCCGAGCAATGGATAGTGTGGAGGTAAAGGGCAAAGGGATGAGGTAAAGAAATGGGTTTAGGCAGGTTGGAATGGGTGGAGAAAAGTTTCAGGGACATTATCTGATAGAAGAATAACAGACAGAATGAAAGGAATGGTGTACAAGACAGTGGTGAGACCAGCGATGCTGTATGGTTTTGAGACAGCGGCATTGAATAAAAGAGCTGGAGGTAGCAGAGATGAAGATGTTGAGGTTCTCTTTGGGAGTGACGAGGATGGATAGAATCAGGAATGAGTCCATCAGAGGGACAGCACATGTTCGATGTTTTAGAGATAAGATCAGAGAAGCCAGACTGAGATGGACTGAGAAGACATAATCACAAAAATGCGAAACCCTGAGGATTCAAGATCAAGGAAACTTATCAAAAAGATTGCTCCTAGAAATCTTGTCCATGAAGGTTGCAAAGAGATTCTGTGACCGAGGTTTTGAACCAAAAGTTCCAAAATATTTATGCAGAGACTTGATAGCTCATAGCGGTGACGTCATAATGACCTTGACATAACACACTTCTTTGGAAAATCCCTAAGGATTCAGTCATATGCCTTTTGAAAATATATAAAGCACAGAGAGAAGATGACCATGTTATAGCCCTGAAGAGTCCAGTAAAAGTGAAGTGATGGTCAATTGTTTCATGACTAGGATGATTGTTGATAGTTTATCTTGAATCAAAGTTTTGGCTATTGGTCAATGTTGTTTCCATAACTCTTATGTAAAGGTTTTCCAGGCAAGTGCTGATCTCTCCGCGGTGAGACCACACCCTCCAGTTCCCTTTTTTGAAAAAACATTTTGGATTTTTTATTTTTTTTATTTTTTTGACATACAGGAGAACCTCAGCTTACAAATTTAATTCATTCATTCTTTGACTCCATTCGATAACCGAAATGTTCGCATAGTGCATCAATTTTTCCCATGAAATCAATGTAAACCCCTATTGATCCATTCTCCAGCTCCAAAAAACATACTGCACTCTTTTGAAACTTGCTTATGGGTTTATTTGTGTACAAAATAGAGAAAGGAATTAAGATAACTTCAATCATTACTGTGTTTCTGGTGTTCTTCTCTTCTTGAGAGTACTTGAACTCAGCATATCCTTCACGAAATCCATATGCAAGCCTTCTCGCATATGCTGGTAATGCTGTCTCAAGCAAAGCTGTCTTTCATTTTTCAAAACTAAAAATATTTTTTCTACTTCTTTTAAGACCTTTGCTTGGGACAGTGCATGTTAATGAACACACACACGGGAATCATGCATGTAAACACACCACTCCGGATTATAGCCTTGGCCTAATTTGCATCCGTTGTCCCACACTCACACACACAAATCAGGTACATGTTTTTAGTGTTAGGGGAAACCGATGGAGAGCAAGCAAACTCCACACAGAAAGGCTCTGTCTTGGCCCGGGATTGAAGCTGGGACCTTCTATCTGTGAAGCGCAAGTGCTAACCACTGTGCTACAGTACCGCCATGTGGTCAACCTTTTAGCCATCTTTAGCTTGTTTTTGTTCTTCAGGATTATACAGATTGCTGACTTAGTCATGTCAAAGTGCTTGTCAAGATCAGTGACACGAACACCACTCTCACATCAAGCTATCATTTCCTTCTTGAGATCGACTGTAATTCTTAACTTCTTAACACGATTAGCACTAGCACTTTTAACTATTTTGGGAGTCCTAATGAGGGCTAACCTACTGAAAAAGCACAAAAAAAACATAACAGGAGAACCCAACGATGAACAGGGTAAACAATGTGGAGTACCATGCATGACCGCTACGCTACAACGCCATAATGCGAAAAGCCAAGAGTTTGTTTTTTTGTGTGTTTGTGTACCGAGGCTTGTTCATTGGTCGATCCAAAATTTGATCAAAAACTCTGTTCATTTGTAAGCGCTTGTAAGCTGAGGTTCTATTGTATTTTGGATTCATGGATGACAATTAACAGAACATGAATCCCTTTTAATTAAAATACAAACTTTGACACTTTCATTGTACTGTTTATCCTTTGTAAGATAGAAGGTGGCGCATTGGTAAGTGTTTCAGCCTAACAGCAAGAAGATACCTGGTCTGGTTCAAGCAGGGGGCCTTTCTGTGTTGAGTTTGCATGTTCTCCCCATGTTTGTTAGGGGGCTCTCCAATTTCCTGCCACAGTCCAAAAACATGCATTGGAGACCCTAAATTGCAAAGATTTTGGAATGGTTGTTTGTGTCTATATGTGGCCCTACGAATCGACTGGCGACCAATCCAGGGTGTACCCTTCCTCTCGTCCAGTGACAGCTGGGATTGGCCCCAGTGACCCTGAGAGCATGGTAAGTGCTTTAGATGATAAGATAAGATAAGATAAGATAAGATAAGATAAGATAAGATAAGATAAGATAAGATAAGATAAGATAAGATAAGATAAGATAAGATAAGATAATACTTTATTGATCCTCATAGGGGAGTGTTGCAGCAGTAACATTAGAGGAGAAAAAAACAAACAAAAAAAAACAGGAAAGATACACACATGACAGTGCAAACACATATGCACATAAGTCACCACACATTCCACACACACATATACATACATTTTTACACACATACCCATACCTACATAAATATATATATACACATATACACAATATACACAGTATACACATACACATATATACATACACATTTACACATAGATAGCTCAAAAAATTTAAATTAAAAAAAAAATAACATGAGCAGAAATAAATAGATTGAAGAACTAATGATGGAGGAATACTTATCTCCTTTAAATTAAAATGGCAATTTACATATATTCCTTTCTTTCAGCTCTTCCCCCTCAGGGGTTGACAATACAGCCTATCATCTGCCTCCATCCTCTGTGTGCTCTTCTCCTCTCATACCAGCTTCATGTCCTCTTTCAATACATCAATGAAGCTCCTCTTAGGTCTAGGCCTCATGTCTGGCAGCCCAGCCTCAGCATTCTTCTACCAAAATATTCATAGTCCTTCCTCTGTACATATCCAAATGATTTCAGTCTAGCCTCTCGGACTTTATCTTCAAAACATGTAAAATGTGCAGTCCCTCTGCTGTACTTATGCCTGATCATATTCATCCTTGCCACTTCCAAAGAGAAACTCAACATTTTCCACTTTCATCTACCTCAAGCTCTGTCTCCGATGTTTCAGTGCCACTATCTATAAACCATACATCACTGGTCTTACCGCAGTCTTGTACATCTTCCGTTCTTTTCCTCTTGCACCCTAGTCAATCAAAGGGCCACATATATATACACACAACCTTTCACTCATCTGTTCAATTTAGGGTCACCAACCAACCTACTGCATAATTTTGGACTTATGGAGAAAACCAGAGAAAGGAAGGAGGACACCCACACAGACACAGGGGGACCATGCAAACTCAACAGAGTGTCATCCCACAGTGCTGTGCCATCCCACGCACAAATTCAATTAGTATTACTTGGAAATGCTTTATGACATTATGAGAATATTTAAAGAGAAAATTGCTAAAACTTCGATAAGATCTCTGCAAATCTTCAAAATGTTTGATTGAAGTGAGCAAAATATCGATTTAACATCTTCAAAAATGACTCAGTGACTCTCCTTTCAGGATGAAGCATTTTGTGAGCTTTTTACTCTATACATAATTAAAGAAATGCGTAAGTCAAAAATTGACTTGGCAAATCCCCGACTGCAAACCTCCACTGGCCTGTATCAAGTCCTCCACCCATTCCCCAAACAGTCCTCCACCAGCTCTTGGTACTTCTCCCTCTTTCTTTCTTGTACCTCCTCCATCCTATCCTCCAAGGGAATTGTCAGCTCCAGGCAAACAGGCACACAGGTTCTGCGTGAAGCACCACACAAAGCGTGGCTCAAGAAGAACCCAAATGTAGAAAAAGATGAATGGATTTGGTTTTCCTTTATCTCACAGTTGGTCACCAAGGCCCCTCACTGGAGCCAGGCTCCAGGGAAGGGCTCGATGGCAAGCTCAAAGGCGACTGCCTGGAGGCCGGGCCTGCACCCACGAGGCTCGGCTGGGCTCAGCTTCAGTCCAAAAGGGCAACATGGGTCCCTCTTCCCTTGAGCTCACCACCAATAGGAAGGGTCATGGGTGTCGAGTGTGATGTGAGCTGAGTGGTGGCTGAAGAGGGGGATCTCGGCTCGGGCTCTTGAACCAGGCCTCTTGAGAGGGGTTGGACTCTTTTCCACTCTTGAGTTGCCCCTTGTGAGAGGCGCCGGGCAGGTGTGGGCATATTGATTGCCCCCTGTCTTGGCACCAGCAAGTTGGGGTTCATCCAAGTGGACGAGAGGGTAGCCTCCCTCCGGTTTTGGGTTGGGGGACGGGCTTTGACAGTTATATGTGCCTATGCACTCAACAGCAGTTCAGACTACCCACCCTTTTTGGTGTCCCTTTAGGGGCTGCTGGGCACTCCCTCATCGTACTTCAACGCTCACGTGGGCAACGAGACCTGTAAAGGTGTGATTGGGAGGAATGGTCCCTCCAATCTGAACCCATGTGGTGTTCTGTTACTGGATTTCTGTGCTCGTCAAGGACTGTCCATAACAAACACCATGTTCAGACATAAAGGTGTGCTCATATGCACCTGGCACCAGCACACCTTAGAATGCAGTTCAATGATCGACTCTGTGGTCGAATCATCTGACTTGAGGATGCATGTTCTGGACACTTGGGTGAAGTGAGGGGCCGAGCTGTCAACTGATCAAGGTGCTGCAGATGATAGTATGGCTCAGTTCTTGATGAATCCATGAGTGCAACTTACACAGCCCAACAGGTCATTGACCAGGGGCCTCATTTATCAACCATGCAAATGCACTGAAGTTTGTGTCAAGAAAACAACAATATCAACACAGTTGATAAATTAGGCCCCCAGATGTTTTCAAACCAGGAGGACCGAGAAAACAGGCATGTTGAAATAATAACGAATGGTATTCGCATACTAAATTTAGTCTTTCTACACTGAAAACAGAAAACTGAGAGATTTACTGTTATGTAACAAGTTGTTCCTTCAGGCAAAAAAGATTTGGAGTTGAAAATACAATTAAGCTGCTTTATTTCAGAGTTTAAGTGGAAGCATGTCATATTTGACCCTGAAAATCACCACTGTAAACAGGAAGGTAAGACCGCTTTAAGGTTAAATCCTCCACATTCCTTATCTCTTCTTCCAATAGCCTCATGATTCCATTCTCATTCACGCTTATGTATGCTGTTTTGCTATGGCCAACCTTTCTTCCTCTCCTTTCCAGAGCATACCTCCACCCCTCAAGATATCCCTCCATCTGCTCCATGCTCTCAGTAAAGATCACAATGTCATCTGCAAACATCATAGTCCATAGAGATTCCTGTCTGATCTCATCTGTAAACCTGCCCATCACCACTGCCACCAAGGGGCCCAGACCTCATGCATGATGTAGTCCCACCTCCACTTTGACCTCCTCTGTCACACCTATGGCACAACTCATCACTGTCTCACAGGTCTCATACATGCCCTGAACCAGTCTAACATACTTATCTACCACACCAGATTTCCTCATATAGCACCATAGTTACTCTCTCCGCATCCCAAAGTATGCTTTTTTCAAGGTCTGTTAAGGCACAATGCAGCCCTCCCTGACCTTCTCTGTATGTCATATTCAACATTTTAAAAGAAATGCTGCATCCGTCATACTTTCTTGGTATTAAACCATACTGTTGCTCAGAAATGCTGACTTCTGTTTTCAGTATAGCTTGTACTTGGAGTTTCCACAGCTACCTCTCCTACACACTTCCATAGCGACACAGGTTTATCATTCGAACCAACTGCCTATTGACACTTCATCCTCTTAAATCACCTCCTCACTTCACCTTTACTCATCTCCGCTACTACCTCTACTTTCCTTCCAGACGACAGACAAGCACTCTCCATATGTCTCCCCAATCAGATTCGCTGTAGCTGTCCAGACATCTCGAGCTCCCCCTGATCACCCAGAGCCTGTCTCAACTCCGCCCTGAAAACCATACAACACTCGTCCTGCTTTCAACTTCCACCACTTTGTCCTCTGCTCTGCCTCTGTTCTCTTCAACTTCCTCGCAATCAGAGTCATCCTGAAAACCACCATCCCCTAGGCCTCTTGCCTCTCCTAGAATAAAATATTCAGTACAGTCATTCCATCCATTTTGCAAAGTTTACCACCATCTGTGTTTCTATCCTAGATATCAAACCTGCACATTACTTCTTCATCACCTCAACTGTCTACACCAGGGGTGCTCACACTTTTTCAGCATGTGACCTACTTATAAGATGACCAAGTCAAAATGATCTACCGGGCAGATCAAAAAAGCAAGGGGTTAAAATTGGAGGTAACTCGCTGACTAGCTAGTTAGTTTTGCTGCACTTAGTGCCGTTGTTTGTGCATGTGCGGTGACCTCAATGTCAGAAAAATTCAGTTGTCATCTGACTGGCTGCCCTGTATGTCAATTAAGTGATGGTCTGGATGATAGGCTGATGTCTATTTTTTTAATGTCATGCGGTCTACCTTTGTGATCGACTGGTAGATTGCGATCGACATATTGAGCACCCCTGGTCAACACCAATAGGTCCCCTGAAGTCTGCACCAATTACCAGCCCCTCACATCTGGGGATATTTTGCATCACCTCATCTAACTCACTCCAGAATTTATATATATATGTGTATATATCAGTGACATGTGGTCAGGGGAAGAAGGTGAGGCAGAGACTAAGCTGTCAGCATAAAAACTGAAAATCAATAATTATCAAATAAAAAATAATACTTGTCCACTGATCTGTGTTTTAAATGTATGTTCTGGATGATTCCAATCATTTTTCAACCTGAATTTGTGCATTTCCTAATCAAGTACAGGGCAGAGATTTAGGCTGCGACAGCACACACACACACACACACACACACACACGCACGCACACACACACACACACACACCTGAGGGATGTACTGGCTTTCTGACTATGCAGGTAGCCCAGCTTTGTGAGATACCTTGACTGAGAGCATTATCTGTGGGAAGGCACGGGACGTTTTACTGGGATTTGGTGTGCAGACAGTGGCATCGGACGAGTCGTTCCTAGACAGTTTGGGATGGTTAGATCATTTTAAAAGGAGGACTGTCATAAAATTAAGTTTAGCAATAAAGTGTGGCATAATTTAGAAGTTAAATTTAGCAATACATTGCAGCAATTAGTGTGTAGTGAGTAAGTTAAGTTCGCCGACTGAGCAAGAAATGAAGACCCCCTGTGCTGATCTCCTATGCTGCCGCCAGCGTTTTATTCTGATGTTAAAGGTAAATCCACTCAATAAAACAAATGTATTCCTTTACATTCTCTTTTATTATGTATTGTTATTTTCAAATGTTGTTTGTTATCTTTAAAGTATTTTTTATTCAAAAACATGTAACAAAAACAGGGGTCTGGTATAGATTAATAGTGTTTCACTTCATTTTAGTGGAGAAGTTTCATATGATATATGAGCAAATTGAGTGACGCGCTCAGTCACGGAACGAATTTAGCTCGTAGGTCAAGGTATTACTGAATTAATCACTGTGTATTGTCTTCATCTTACTGGCATCCAAATGAAACGTGATTGATTCACAGAGATGTTGAAAACAATATAAATCTCTCAGCTGGAGACATGGATGCAGAGTTGAGAATCCAGTATATCTGGCTTTCGGTGTTCTGTAACCAGCCTCAAATATATTCTCATTAATCTTAGTAGTTCTGCTCATGACGCTTCATCTTAACATCTGCCTGTGCATTAAGCTTCATTTTAAGAGCATTTGAATTAGATTATTTTCAAAATTGACCAATGATTATTCTCTGTCTTTCTCTCTTTCTCACACGCACACGCACACGCACACGCACACGCACACACAAACACAAACACAAACACAAACACACAATGCCCTATAATTAAAGTGAGAGTCCAGCTGGTGTGTGAGAGAGATGGTATGACAGCTGACAGCTTAGTGGGACCTGAATGAAGGGGTTGATGCTTGTTTTGAGGTTTTGTGTCGACAAGGAGGACAGGGGAGGGGGTTAAATTAGGGAGAGGGGTGATGGGGAAATGGGGGTAAATCGAGGGAGATTTCACTGGAGGATTAAAAATAATGGTAGAGGGACGGAAGATGTGGGGCAGCTGTGAGAACATGTCTTTTGTGTGAGAGGCCAAAGGGTCTCAGAGGGCTACTATTGTGCCCTTGCCAGGGACTGTTGAAGGGGTGGGGCCTGCAAAGATTGAAAAAAAGCTGTTTCACAAGTCTCTTCAATGCAACCCTTTGTCATCAAGAAGGCTCTTTGTTTGCCAGACTCACCTTCCTCCTACATGGGGGTGGAGGTGGGGGGTTACTCCCACACAAAGCCTGCTTATTTGAGGGAAAACACACACACACACATATAACACAGAAACGCACACATGTGCGCATACACACACAAACATACAAACACACACTTGGGTCGGCACACATTTGAATACATAGAAAAGAGAGGTACTTACAGACGGCAGATTTAGACCTTCTAGGTCAAAAACCTTTGTGTTACTGGAATGATGTTGCCATGGATACCACCAATGCAGTGCTATTGTTGCAGAGGGCCAATCAGGAAAGAGTACATATGTTGTTGGTGAGTGTGTGTGTGCATGTGTGTATGTGGAGGTGGAGGGGGAGGGGGGCCCTATTTCTGTCTGTGTTTTATCAGTAATGCATTTCATCCTAATGTAATTGTATTTTTAACAGAGGAACTTGAATATTGTACAGCCATTGGAATGAGTCCATTTATACAGACATTCTATTAACTGTGCTTAAGAATTGTATAGTATCTGTTTAATTAATAAGGAAACAGTTAAAAAGATTTAAAAAATATATAAAATTGATTATTGTCATTCATTACTATGCATTTGTCATAATTGTAAGAATTATATTTCCAGTTCATGGTTGATGAAAATCACATACATTCCAAGAAAATGACTGATGATGTATTTTTGAAATACAATCTATTGTGGAGCTTTGCATTAATAGAAAGAAAGCACTTTATTGTAACATTTGGTTATACATACACCATCAGTGAAATTTGACCAGTGCATTTAACTCGAGTGCAGGATAAGCGGCAGAAGATGGATGGATGGATGGATGGAATGAACCATGAGCAGAAGGCGGCCACATGAGTGGGGCCGGGGGAGCAGTTAAGGCTTCAGTGTCTTGTTCAACAACACTTCAACGGACTAGGAGGAGCACAGGACTTACAGGAATTGAACCAGGAATGTTTGGTTCCAAGGCAACCACTCTAACACCCTGTGCCAAACTGCCCAGAAAACACCCAGAATCTATTAATTATAATAACTGCCTTTCATTTATTTATTCATTCATTATCTACCGCTTAAGGTTGCAGGGATGCTGGAGCCTATCCCAATTGTCGTTGGGGAAGCGGCAAGGGTAAGCCCTGAAATGGTAAATAGTTGATTGTTGGGTCACATTTCCATTTTGTTTTGTTTTTTTACAAGCTATTTATAAAACTTTTTTTTTTTAACCACAATCACTTAGCGTCCACTAAAAGTTATCCTGATGGATTAGGAACGAATTATTATTAAGAGAAAATACTGCTCTCCAAAGAGATTTGAATGTGAATACAGGTGACTTAAACAGCTTTTAGGATTTTCATGTAGGCATTTATCTACATTTACATTAAAACATGTAAGGTAAAAAGTTTATCTTTTGTTGTTAATTATTTCCATCATACTGGCAAAGTAGAAATGTGCAATAAATTAAAGTCTAAAAAAACTTGATGGTCTAAGTATACAATTATGTAAGTAAAATGTTGTTTGTTTTTGTTTGTTTGTTTGAATTAGAGATAGAGACGATAGAAAGAGATAGAGATGACTTGATTAATCCCCAGTGGGGGAAGTTACATTGTCACTGCAACTTTGGACAAGTGGATAAGAAAAAGTTGAAAACAAAAAATTACAATAAGAAACCCTGAGGTAGCATGGAAAACAGAAATGAAAAAAGTATTAAAACAAATGAAGACAAGACAAGAAATCCCTGTTTAGGTAAAAGTGTAAACATGTTCAATCATGTATTGAATTGGAAATAAGAAAAAATAAAAAAATATTTAATTTTTTGTATCTTTTAACATATCTTCTGCTTAGTTCAACAACTGTAAGAGAGAGACGGTGTAAGGATCTGAATCTGGAAGCAAAACAAGAGAGATCGGAAGAGCGTCGTG
>CAAKHD010010453.1:11780-24163 GCA_901007705.1 Fistularia tabacaria
ACGTGTGCTCTTCCGATCTTGTATTGAATTGGAAATAAGAAAAAATAAAAAAATATTTAATTTTTTGTATCTTTTAACATATCTTCTGCTTAGTTCAACAACTGTAAGAGAGAGACGGTGTAAGGATCTGAATCTGGAAGCAAAACAAGAGTGAAGAAAGACATCCCTCTGTCTTTTGGCTTTCTCATACCTGCAGGGTATGAAAGTGTGTGTTTGTGTGCGAGTTTGAAAAAGAATCGTGTGAGCTCATCCTGTATGAGAGCTGTCAGTTTGATTCTCATCACCCCAGCAACATGTCTGCAGTTTCACAATCTTCCTCTTTGTCCAGTCTCAACTGGACATGTGGATATGTTATTACTGCTGTGTTTACCTCCCTCTCACACTCACGCTCACTCTTGCTCTCTCTCTTTCTCTCTCTCTCTCCCTCTCCCTCTTTCTCTCTCTCTCTCTCCTTCTCTCTCTCTCTCACACACACACACACACACACACACACACACACACACACACACACACACACACACACACACACACACACACACACACATACTCTCATTGGGCACAAACTCTGTTACTAAGGTCCGTCACAGTTGGTTCTCAAAGAAATGAGTCACCATGGTGATGTAAGGACAAATCCTGCTATGTGTGCTATTTATGGGAAAAGAAAAGGGGTAAAAAGCAAAACCGAAGCTTTAGCCAAAATAGCTCAAATTGCACTGTATACTTATGCATTTAGGTGTGTGTTTGCACATGCATGTCTATGTTTGTGAGTATATGTTTGTGTATGTGTGTGTGAGTGTGTGTGTATGTGTGTGTGTGTGTGTGTGTGTGCGCGTGCTATGGCTGCACATAAAAATGATAGCATTTAATGAGGGTAAAGCCATTTCACCTCACTGAAATGCTCTCAGAAAGGAGCAATGTCACAAGGACTGAACCCAAGGCATTATTTGTAGTTTGTATAAGTGTATATATATTTATGTAGGTATGGGTATGTGTGTAAAAATGTATCTATACGTGTGTGTGGGAATGTATGGTGACTTATGTGCATATGTGTTTGCACTGATATGTGTGTGTGTATATATATCTTTCCTGTTTTATTTTGTTTTTCCTCTCATGTTGCTGCTGCAACACCCGAATTTCCCCTATGGGGATCAATAAAGTATTATCTTATCTTATCTTATCATTGGGTGAACAAAGAAAATATAGGAAGGTCATTTCGAGTTAAATTCAAAGACAATGTGAAATATCTTACGTCTCCTTCCTCCCTTGCAAAGTATTTGAAAGACTTTAGGTCTTAACTTTTGGTGTTTTGCATATTTGCTACTTAGGTATTTGTTTTGTAGTTTTGCCTTAGATTGAACAAGAAAAGGTGTTATCCTATGGTCAAAGCTTTTTTGTGACTCATTTTGAATTTTTTCAAGTAGACCTAAATAAGTATAACACATACTCACACATATATGGTTGCTTAAAATACGTTTTTATTTTATGAAATGGATATTTCCATAATTAAAGCATTGTAGCTTGTTACAAATTCTGTTGTTTAAATGTTTTAATGTATGATAAACCAAAAGGTTACTCATTAATCAATTGAGCTATTCATGCATGTACCTGAAATGTTATGAAAACAAACATGCAAACTCTAATAAAACAGTTATTCCTTGAAATACATAGCCAAGGATATGGAAACATTAATTTAGAAACTTAGGCAACACTTCATGACACCTAAGTTTGAAAATGTAGGTGATAGCTCATAGCCTGTTGTATGATAAATTAATGAAATGTCAGATCAGGGTAAAATAGATCCTAAAGAAAGCAGCTGACAAAGAGAACTTTAAAAAATGTCATACTGCTGTTTGTCTGTGTTTTTTGTTTTTGTTTTGTTTTTGTTCTTGGTTTTAAACAGCTCAAAGACAAAAAATTACTGAACATGGACCTTGAACAATGACTGAATTTTTACACACAGTATCAATAATAATCGATACATATACAACCCCTCTCCCTGCCTGCCACCCATTCTCTTCCCTGCTAGCTTGATGAGAGTCAAAGAGCCTATTGTTATACTGAGACTCTTATATCTATTGTCTGTGACAGCTGGAACATATTGGAGGCCTTCTTTACATTTGCACATTGAACCGCTCCCCCTCCTTCTCCCCCTTCTATCCTTTATTTTACTTTTATCTGTTTATTTGTCTTCCTCCTTCTTGCCTCTACAAATGCTACTCTTCACCCGAACTTGGTCTTGGTCTTTCTTTGTCTGTCAATGGAACTGCTGCTGGGAGAGGTGACGGGCTGGTGCTTGTTTATTGATTGCGCCCCAACTCAGTACCTGCGTGTTAGAGTTGAACCCGGTGGATGAGGAGGTGGCATTCGCCCACTAGGTCGGAGATCAGGTCCTGCCCAAAGCAAAGGAGTATCTCAAGGTCTTGTTAACGATTGGGGTAAGGATGTAGCGGGAGATTGACATACGGATAGTAGTGGCGTCAGCAGTGATGCAGACTCTGCATCGGTACATCACAGTAAAAAAAGGGGCTGAGCCAAAAGGCAAAGCTCTAAATTTACTGGTCGATCTACGTTCCTACTCTCACATATGATCACGAGCTATGGGTAGGGACTAAAATAGCAAGATCACCGATCCAAGCAGGTGAAATTAGTTTTCAATGCAGGACATCCTGGCTCTCCCTTAGTGATTGGTTGAGGAGTTCAGCCATCCAGGAGGGGCTCAGAGTAGAGCAGCTCCTCTTCTGCATTGAGATGAGTCAGGATGCTTCCTGGACACCACCGTGGTGAGGTGTTCCGCATGTCCAACCCAGAGGAGGTCCCAAGGAAGACCCAGGACATGCTGGAGAGACTATGTGTCTAGGCTGGCGTAGGAATGCCTTTGGATTGCCCCAGAAGACCAAGTGGCCAGAGAGAGTGAAGTGTCTGGTTCTCCCTGCTTCATATAAATTCACAAACACACACACACACAAGCGTTTCACACATCTGTCTGACTGTGCAAATGCAGAAAATTCATGACAGTCGTACTTTACCGAGAGGTGGTCAACCAAAACAAACAAGCCGGCCCTTAACAAACAAGTCATTCCACCAAATAATGTTAAAGAAGAATAAGGTAAGTCTATGGTAGCCAAAGCACTCTTCTTTGCTTTAGTGTGCTGGTGGGGCGGTGCCAGGACTAGTGAGGTCAACAGGCTCAACAAGCTTGTGAGGAAAGCTCGCTCAGTGGTGGGACTCAACCTCTACCATCTTGAGTCGGTGGCTGTGCGGAGGGTGAAGGACAAACTGGGAGCTATCCTGGACAATCCCCCTATGGGGGAAAGTATTATCTTATCTTATCTTAAATGTTCTGGAATGGCCAAGTCCAAGTCCAGCCCTATATCCCATTTAAATGCTGTGGAAAGAACCAAAGTGAGTAGTTCATGTGAGGAATCCCAACAACAACCAAGAATTGAAGTTGTTTTGTAAAGAGGAATGGGGTAAAATTATACTGAGTCAATGTGCAGTGCTTACCAACAGTTACAATAAATGTTTAGGAGCAGTTTTTGCAAGGGGAACACAATTTGCTCATGATCATGGTTGACTTACTTTTGCCACACACAACTATGTTATTAGACTTTTTTTATATATCAATGACCAAATCCATTTTTCCCCACATTGATTAACAGGATTTTCTTACTTATTTTTAGGACTTATTTGAAGATTAGGCCACGCTTAAAAATATGGAGAATCCTAAAAGGCGTCACAAACCTTCAAGCAAAACTGTAGATTGATAGATAGATAGATAGATAGATAGATAGATAGATAGATAGATAGATAGATAGATAGATAGATAGATAGATAGATAGATAGATAGATAGACAGACAGAGAATTTGTATGCATAAATTAAAAATAAGCAAGTGGATGGAATTCTCCGCTTCTGCATCACATTCAAACCATAAGTAAAAATCAATGGTACATAGACAAACAGGGAATCCATGCTTAAATCGGAAATCCATGCAAAGCTTATATCTTAATTTTGTATTATTTTAAACTATGGTAACATTTAGACAGTATTTGCAAAAAAGGAAAAATGTTAAAAATAAAAGTGTAAAATGGATGGAGAGCAGCAACAGAAGCCTCTATCTCCTCTAGAGAAATGCACCTCAGCTGGGAAAAGATAGAGGCTTGATTAAGTAATATTAGAATGACATTGCAGTATAACTGACCACAGGACGCCATGTTGCCAAGATGAATGGTAGGAATTCTTGTCTATGCATTGGAGCGTGCACACATTTACACACATTTACACACATTTACACACATTTACATACACAAGCACACACAAACTTAACTGCAGCTTCACAAGAAAATTACTGCATTACTTAAAGATGGACAAACTGTTTGAAAAAGAATATGTTTTAAAGTTTCCTCTTCAACTTATTATCTACTAAAATCCATTTAAAACATCCAAGGTAGAAGTAAGAATAATGTAATGTAAAACTCTCAAATATGGTGTATTACCTCAAAATCAGCATCAAACTAATGAATATAAAAAGGTTGCCAGATAACAACAAAATATCAGGAACACAGTGAGAACTCATATTTGTCTCTGTTTGCAAAAGGCACAATGCTGTAACATGTTGCCTGAGCTAAACTGATATAGGTTTTTGCAAGAGACAGTTATGGAGGAGACATGGCCAAAAGTCAGCTCAATGAAATTCATGAGCTGGTTTTCGCATTCATTTCACAGTTCGCTTAAATTAAACCAGGACCACACTATTCTGGTTTAAATTTATCCACAATGTTCCGATGACTTGCCGATACATTACCTAACTTCAGATTAACTAGTTCCAGACTACAGATTCTAACACTAAAGTAATCAAGAGACTTCAAAAAATCAAAATCAAATCAACAAGGTACAATTAACGCAAAGGGAGGGTACTCTGACAGCCTGAGTTGGAAAATGTTAAATGTTAATGTAAACTATAGTCTTGTGTGTGTGTGTTTTTGTGTGTGTGTGTGCGTGTGTGTGTGTGTGCATGTGTGTGTATGTGTCTGTGTGTGGTGTTTGTGTGTGTGTGTGTGTGTGTGTGTGTGTGTGTGTGTGTGTTTGTCTGCGTGTGGAGTTTGACACCTGATCTTGAATGGAGAAAATACAAATAAAATGTTCAAATAACTTCAGTGAATGTGAGAGGTCACTTTTAAAGGAAAACATTTAAAAGTTATAAAAAAAATAAAAAATCAGCACTTCAATGCCCGAAACCAAAAACAAACTGTTCTAATCACTCACTTTGAAGTGTTATCCCACATGTAACACAACTGCTAGATCTACTCTTACTGTATTGCCTTTTATGGTACTGTGGAAAAGCATTGAAATGCCGTTGGAAAATAACAAACAAAAAGACTGCCATTGCGGGTCCATTCCAGGACCCCTGTTTGGACCAGAGACATATGACCTGGGAGAGCTCTCGACAGGTATGATAGGAAGCCATTAACCTTTGAAAGGTCTTCCAGATTATAGGGGGTGAAGCCATCTGCACCTGTGGCAGCAGCAGCAGACAATATCTCCAACCAAGGCAGTTGGGCAAGAGGGGAAAAGGTTGACACTACATGATGCTACATGACTGTGATTTACAATATTTAAAAAAACATAAACTCAAGATGTTGAGTTGTCAATCGAAGAGGGGTGAGAGAGACATGAAGAAGTATGAAGAAGAAGCAATATGTTAATGTTCTTTCTTACAAGACCATAAGCCATTGTGAATTAAAAATATCAATTACAATGCAATTTTGATTCAGAACTGCTAAACTAAAAATGATTTATACAAAATCATTTTCATCAAAATCATCACTTTTTATATTTCCAGTACAGCTCAGCATCTTCTGCTGGAGTACACTTAATGGGATTATTGATATCCATTAATACCACCAATTACTCCAGAGAGGGTCCAATATCCCTGTAGCATGTAGTTGTTCTGATCAACAGCATCTGGGAATTCGATGTAATGATTTCTCAGTTCACTTATTATTTTGTAGACTTTTTGCACTATTTGGCACTCAGTGGATTACCTTACACCACACAAATTCACTGTTTCACAATGGAAGGTTCCACTTGTCAAAAACTTCAAGATGATAAGTATTTGTAAGGATAGAAGTAAATGGGTTCCACTCACTTGGTCACATGCAAGCTTTTTCTGAAGCAATCAACATATTTTAACTAGTAGTCTGTACACAAAAACACAAAGTCACAAAAACATATATCGACAATCCATCCATTCATATTCCTGTCCCCAAGCAATCTTCTTTCTGGTCTTGGTGGTTTATGATCTTTCAGCGTCATTAATGTAGACAAGGTTACCCATTTTCACCATAAACTGTGAGGCACGCAGCCTTTAATCTGAAGTTAAACCTGTCTCTAATCAAGTGTAATTTAAGTCCTCATTTAGACCTAGCTCTGGTCGTCCTTCAAAATACTAAATCATTTTAATCAAGTCATTTCAGCAAATCCTGGTTTTAAATGTGATTTTGATCTAGTGCTTAATCCCTGTACAGTGAAACCATGCCTGTGTGCCTATCTGACAATCACTGCAATGTGAGAGGTGAGGATCTTCTGATTTAACTTGCACCCATTGCTATGCAACCCAATCAAAACTTAACTTTGTCCGAATCAAATACATGTATAATAAATAAATGGCCTTTGAAGGGAAAATCTGTAGGACTACAGTCATATCTCACAAGGTTGTTTGTATTTTTCTCAAAGGGGGCCATTTCAAAATGCTGCAGAAAGAAATAAAAAGAAAAAAGGGTATTCCAATTTTTTTAATTAAATGGCGTTATGACAACTGTTTCCACACATTTACGATTTCCATATTCCATCCCCTCCTTATGATTTTTGTTGATGTAAAAAGGTAGAATTTGGGATGATTCATCTGGTTAGGATTGAAAGTTAGCCATGTTTGAGATGAAGAACTGACATTAATTAAGAGGGAGACTGGATAACAAACAGAACATTCATTGTAGTGGTATGGTAAGTTGTGCATGCATGTGTGTGTATTTGTGTGTGTGTGTGTGTCCATTGTAGTTGTGTGTGTGTAGGTGTGTCTGTGTGTGTAATATGTAATATGCAGCTTTCATCTCTTGAGTCTGAGAGCTTAGTACAACATAAGAGGCTTAAAGCCCAAATCAGTGATGTTAATAAAGGCTGGGAGCAGTGTGTGTGTGTGTGTGTTTGTGTGTGTGTATGTGTGCCTGTATTTGTGTATGTGTGTCAGGTGTGTTAGTATATTGGATCATTTGGCCATATGCAACAGATGTGTGCTATTTGTGTTATGTATGTGTGTATGTGTGTGTGTTTGTGCACATGTGTTTGTGCACATGTGTGTGTGGGGGTCTGCAGACAAGGTATTAAAATTGAAAACTGCAATCATGGTGCAGGATTAAAGCTCTAAAATGGAGAGAGGCTATGACAGTGAAAAAACAGAGGAGACCTGGAAGTCAGAGAGTGAGACATATCTGAGGTTTTCTGTTGAATCATTATTTTCTTTTAATGCAATTTTACTCATAAATTGCCGGTGTGCCTCAACCAGAAGAATATGAACACTGTTATGCTGATTAAAGTTTGGGTGAAAAAATTGGACTATCAAATCGATCTTGATGTTTGAAGATGATGTGATCTGTAGTGAGTGGGTAGCAGGTGGAGGGAAATCTAGAAATGTGAAGAAATGCCCTGGAAGGAGATGAGTGACTGTTACCCAACGCAAGACAGAATACATAAATGTGAGCGAGGGCAGCCCAAGTTGAAAGGTGAGGTAACAGGGACTAGAGATAGGAAGGTGGAAGATTCTCATCAAGATGGTAACTGAACTTGAATTTTTTCCCTTGCAGATGCTTAATCTCTCTGTTTGTGTGATTGTGTATATGTGGATGTGAATGTGTGTGTGCGCAAAACAGATATGTAAAAAAAGAGAGAAATTGTCATTTTAATGTGAACATCACTTTTTGTGGAAACTGGGTATGTTTTGATGTTGTCACATTTTCACACAGTTTAGGTTTATTTTTCATTACATATCAAGCCCTGAATCTCTATTGCAAGGGCACAGTCATGCCTGATAGAAGATAGTAGTCACTAGCAAATGGCAGGTGCAACTTTGTCACAAGATGCTTTTTTGTCTTTCAACATCCAGTCTGTCAATTGGGAGAGTGAGAGAGGGAGAGAGATAGAAACAGAGAAAAACTGCAAAGTGTGAAAGTCTGCGTTTGTGTGACAGTCTTTCACTCTCTCACTCTCTCTCTCTCTCACACATACAAACACACAAACACACACACACAGCCTGGTTATTGGTTGTCAATTTAAGTGCTGCAGCGGCACTATTTCTCTCAATAGAAGGAGTGTAAGGAAATGTCAGTAAGGTCTAGATATATAGGGATGGTGAGGAGGGAAAAATATATGTGAAAGATGGAAAGAGTTTGATAAGTGAAGAAAAGTAACCAGGGACAGATGCATGAAAATGTTTTCATATCTTAACAGGATCATGTTTTTAGCTTATAAATAAATGAATACCAAAAAAAAATCAAAAGCCTAAGTTTATTTCTTCCAACTTTGTTGTTTTAGCCCTTTAGCGCTAACCACTGGCCTCCTTTTGTTGTGCCTTTATGAAAAATTGTCTTGTGCTTTTTAATGTTAATATTCAATACTACGCATGCACAAAGGGGTGGTGGGGCTCGAATCCAATCCAAGCAGACAATGGGTGAGAAGTGTTACGCCGTGAACCAATCAAAAGTCGGTGGTTTAATTAACCAACCATCTTTTTGGATTGTGCAAGGAAAGACAAAAACCAAGAGGAAATACACAGAAGGAAATGGGAGGAAAGGATGGGGGTTGGGAATTTCCTCAGTGGTAGAAAATGACAGAAATAACATGCTTTTGTCCCCCTCCAAACAGCTGGGCTAGATCTGCCACCCACGACTGTTTCTCACTTGAATATTGATTCCTTCTTTGGCATATCAGAAGGCTGTGTTGTGCGCAAGTGCATTCACACACGTGCACATGCATACACACAGTTATGTACACAGACACATGTACAAATAGCTCCTTCACTCCACCTCTCAATACAAAACTTTCTTTTTACTCTCTGTAGTTTTTTTGTGTGTGTTTGTGTGTCTTTCTTGTCAGGCCAAAGGATCCTGTGAAATTAGCCTTTCTTTCCAATGTCGATTCATGGCTTAAATTCTGAAAGCACTTCAGAATGATCAATGGTGTCTGGCATGTCTGGCAGAAATGGAGGATAGACCCACTGGGACAAGGTGGGCGCTGGAGGTAGTATGGGCAAAACCGCAAATACACAAATGCACGCACGCACGCGTGTTTGCACACATGCATGCACACACAGACACAAACAGACACTTACACAGTATATGTACAATCAGCTGCAAACAATCACACCATCTTACCGGGATAGAAGTCTTTGGATTTGGAGAGTTTAATTGTGGCTCCAGTTTCTTTCTGCAGTTGGACAATGGTCTGACCTCCCTTTCCGATGATTGAACCTGCTGCATAGCTGGGAATTAAAACCTTCAGGAAGTACTCTCCTTCCTCTGCAGCAGGAAACAAGAAACAGGAAGTCAGAGGGACTTGGTGATTGCAGCTTTGGTGTATTTTGACTTGCAAAAAAATCAGAACAACATTACAAAACGCTGTTTGCACCTCTCACCTCATGCTTGCCTGGTCTTTGGACAATTTTTGAACATTCTTAGGAGTTTAATAAATATTTTGACATCTGCTTTTTATAGTTGAACATTATACTTGAGTATATTGTTTAAATACATGTTAACTATGAAAAGTGGGAAAGAGCAGCTTCATAACAACCACAACAACACAGTGGAGGACTTTGTCAGTTTGTCTGCCCTGAACTTGAACCTCCACGCAAAATCCAACAAATAACGATAATATTAATAATAATGAAGACACTTGTGTATGTCAACTGATTATTTTCACAATATGACCATTTCCCAGTACCTTAATCTCCGCTTATTTCCTTGCAAATTCATTTGTATTTATAAAGCTTTTTAAGTTTTACCAATCTCCCCTGGTTTGTCCGATCTGATCTGAGCAGAGGGTCATTGCAATAACATTTGTGGAGGGAATGTAATTTCAAATTTGTGTTTATTCATTGTTTTATAAGTCCTATGAACTTTCTGTGAAGGGAAATAGCTCCCCTTTGAAATAGACTTTGAATTAGATGAATTAGCAAAGCATATAAATGTATAATGTATAATGTATTGTACATCAAATTAACATCATATTCTCAGCTATTTGTAATCAACTTTATTTTTTCCCGTGTAACTCTCAGCATGATGAATGCGGATGTATGCATGACTAAATGAACTGGGTACACATATATTTTGCTTCTTTGAAAAACTGTTGGCCCTGGTTCTGTTTCTGCAATGTTTTGCATACAATGACCAGCATATTTTCATTTCATATCCAGTTTAGTCAGAAGAGAACATTAGAGTGAGCTTCATGTGTTAATTTTATTTCTTGAGTTCATGGGTTGATATCAGCTAGATCTTGCTAATTTACTTCAGCCATTTAATGTTTTTACGAATTTTCTTATGTCCATCACATACAATATACTACAAAATGAATATATTATGAGTTGTGTTCATTTTATGGAAAAAAGCAGACAGATTTTTTTTAATGTCTGTTTGCAGTCTTTGAATAGACCAGTATTGAGTGAAAGTAGGGTCTTAACAGATATATATGATTTTAATAAAAAAAAATGTTTGTATTCTCCTAAAATCCTGAACTATATATCTATGAATACAGACAAATTATAGTTGCATGTGAACTTAAAGCCATGATGAATGAAAAAATAGACCCAATGACCCAAAGTATAGGAGTATAAAGTACAAGAGTTTTAAACAATCATTGTTATAATTGAAATTCTTCTTGATAAAGAAACAAATCAATTTTTACATTATTTTTTTCTAACAGACTGGAATGTAGTCTGCTGCTCTTTGGTCTTGAAATGAAGTGACTGTCCTTCAGGTGTTTTCCTTCTACATTGTTCAGGAGATACTGACCTTCCTATAGGCACACTCACATGCAATGCAACCAATGAAGAGGTGTACCAACAGCACAATGACTCTATTCCAACTGTTCCTTATGTTGTTGGAGCATGACATTTTCTATACACTCACAATGTGCTTCAACAGTCACATTAAAACCGGCTTAACTTTTGAACCACCACTAGTAGGAGAGGTTGAGAAGTACCAGCTAGAAGTGGCTGCTCTGTTCTCAGCTAATAGCAATGATTCTGTAACCAAACAACTGGAGAGGGGTTAGACTCTCCCTTTCCTGGGCTTACACAGGGTGAAAGGCACTTGGAAGACGTGGACTATCACATGTCCCCAGATGAATTGATGGTGATTGAGTTTACAAATCATACCATTGGCTTCATATTTGATAGTTCACATATATTATTGATTCATATATACTGTATATATATATATACATATGTATGAAGAACACATTTTAAATTCTAGATGCATTCTAGATCTAGGTGTTAAGCTTTAAAGATGAAAAAAAAAATCATTCCTTTAGTTACTGTTTATCCTGCTCTTAGGGTCGTAGGGATACTGGAACCTATCCCAGCTGCCATAGGGTGAGAGGCAGGGTGCACTCTGGTCGTCTGCCGATCGCAGGGCCACAGTGACCAAAAAACATTAGTTCTCTCGTTCACACATGTAGGCAACTTTCCGTTCTTTTTCACTGAACCGTCTGCATGTCTTTGGACTGTGAGAGGAAACTTGAGAACCTGAAGGAAACCCTTGCAGACACAGGACAACATGCTAACTCTGTACTCCCACTGCCTTTGGAAATCAAACCTTCTTGCTATGAGTTGGGAGCACTAATCACCACGGAAAAAATATATTTTTTTCATGTACATATAAATAGATATTTATATAAAAGGTAAATATTTTAATGTTACAAAATATGTTTTTTTGTTAATTTTTTGAGGACGAATCCAGGAATATTATTTCCTTTTTCATTACTATTGTTATCAGTTTGATTATCACTATGGCTTTGATATCTAATACAAACTTGATCTGTGCTCAGCTACAGTGAAGGATTGGGATGTATCAGTTTTGGCTAAAAAGAATGAATCAGCCAGTATGAATGTATGTGTGTCTGTGTTTACAGCTAAGTGACAGCTGGCTTCCCTGCTTGTCATGATGAAAGTTACTGCGTTCACTACACTTCACCCCCCCCCCCCCCCCACCCCCACCCAAAAAAACCTCCCAAACCGCACACACAACAAGCAAAGGAAAACAAAAAGGCAGGGGGAGGGAACAAGGGAGAAGAAAAGTTTTCCTTGTTTTACAAACATTCCGTGGGTCTGGCGATAAT
>CAAKHD010010453.1:30626-48866 GCA_901007705.1 Fistularia tabacaria
TGTGTTTGGTTGTGTGTTTGTGTGTTTGTGTGTGGGTGTTTGGGGGGTATGTGTGTGTGTGTGTGTGTGTGTGTGTGTGTGTGTGTGTGTGTGTGTGTGTGTGTCTGTGGAGGGTGTGTGTGTGTATCTGTGTGTGTCTGTGGGTTTGTATGGATGTATGTGTGGAAATAATGTGTGCATATTTTTTTGGGGGGGGATTTTGGTTTCATGTAATTTTATCTGGTTTTTGGTTTTGTTTTTTTGTTTTGTTTTGTTTGTTGTCATCAGTCAATTAAAGGACCATATATACAACAATTAACCTGAACTTACTGCATGTTTTTGAATATAGGAAAGAGGGAGAACTCGCACAGTATTCCTGTTTCCCTTAAAGGGTAACAAGAGGTCTGTCGACATTCAAATCCTGTTCTTTTGTTGACTGGAATCTTAAGTTCATTGACTTGATACTATTCAGTTTCAGTCAAAATTCTTAGTTTTTAATTGCAATAGAGAGCATCATTACACACCTATTCATATATAGGTATGTCTGTATGTATGTATGTATGTATGTATGTATGTATGTATGTATGTATGTATGTATGTATGTATGTATGTATGTATGTATGTATACACACACACACACATATATATATGTGACATATATTACAACAAATATTTTCAGAATTATGATTAATTAATATATAAATAATTGTATATTTATTACGAATTTGTGATGACAAATACACAATGAAGCTACTACTCACTTCATTGTCAAGATCTGAACCTTTTCATTTGTATTAACGCAGGAGCATTTTTCCATCAAAACTACCATTTAACCAGACTGGATGCTGCCTTTTCGGAAAAGGTAAAAAAATTGAAACTGATACAACTGTAGGATTCTCAAGGTAGCAGCTACTATGATTCTATTAATGTTTATAGTCTTTATATAATACATATTAATTTTTTATTTTTTTTCATACTTGATTTAATTTTGTGTTTCTTTTCTTTCATTCAATATAACTGGTTATAAATGATGTGTGTGGTTCTATGATTTTACCAATGTTGTTTTTACTTTATTTCTATTTAGTTAGGTATTTTTTTCAATGTTCTCATTAATAAGGTTTTAACCCTGATTAAAACACAAAGCAGGAATTTAATTGGAATTTTATTCATTTGTTTTCTTTTCCATTGACAGACTTCAGCATGCTATGATTGTTTGGTTCCTTCTGAGAAATTTAGGAAGCTTGCAAACAAATATGGATTTGCTGCTCTTTCTCAATCTGTTGAGTCAAACTGTATTTACTTATTTTTCATGTTCTATCTAACTTATGAAATTACTCGACCTCCAGTTTCAACCAGGAGAAAAGAAATCATCTATAATCATTGTTGGAGTGATGATGTATGTGTGGTGAAAAACCTCAAATTTTTATGATCAAACACATTAAAATATGAACATTTTAATCACCTGCTTAATAGAAATTTGTATGCACTGTGTTGAAAACAGAAAATAAAAATATTTCATTACAATCTACAAAAGCAAATCATGTATCAGCATATTTAGTATGACAACAATCAGATTCCCTTTGATATCTTATACATTTATCCTCATAATTGTCTTCAAGCATATATGTATGTAGGTGTCTTTGCAATTTGAATAAAAGGGTTTCATATGTTTAACAACAGGGTTTCGGGACTGAGAGAAAACTTGTATTTTAAATAGAATATAAAAATGAAAATAATTCAGTTTGGAAGGGATTTCTTTAAAAAAACATAAGCTGTTTGTAAGTTGACTTAAGGAGAATGTCAATGATCCATGATTTTCATGCGGTTCATACTGTAAATATTTTGTTGTTGTTATTATTGTTTCAGTTGAAAACATAGCAGCAAGATATACTGAATCAGAATCACTTATTTCCATTTCCCTGCAATCAAATATCCTTCTATTTCTTCAGCTGTCTATTGACCCAGTAGTCTTTAAAACATGAATAAGTGCACATCTTAAGACACATCTTAGACAGTTAGACACACATCTATTTATCAAGACGATGTTTGGGAATAACCGTGTAATTAAATTAAATTAAACTGTGAAATGTGAATATATCCATCTGACTGTAATGTGATTTCCAGGAAATTTTATTCACCTAGCCTTAGCCTAACCCTAACCCACCCTCAACAATCTTAATATTTCCACATTTCTATATCCAATCATATTCCTTTCTACATTTGACATATGTTTTGACAAGTTTGACATTTGACAAGTTTCTCTCACATCCACTTTAAATGGCTTATTTTCTAAACTATCTCCTTATTTTTGTTTCCAAAAAGAATCTTATCCAGAAAGTAATGTAAAATGGATATTTGCAACAAGTTCATTTGTCATAATGGTCTTCATTATTACTAAATGAAGCAAATCAAGGCCATGAATTTAATCTTGTCTGCTTTCACTGAATAAAACACAATATCCTTCATTGTGTTTTGTGGGGTAATAGGGATAAAAGGCCTTCATCTTTGCAACTTAATCAATCTGGGGGAAAATATTTGAATGTTCTCACCAAAAGCAGTCAATTATCAATTTCATCGTCAAGAAATAGAAGTAGGATTCATGCAGAGTGAAGATCTTTCCGTGTTCCCCTTTGATTAAAAGTAAATGACAGCAAATTCTCAAAAAAATCTGCGGATCTGCGCCCATTTCCCTCTCCTGCCTGCTCAGATGATGTCCCTCTCTGGGCTCATGTTTTGCAGTACCATTCTGACGATGTGGCGCATGGAGACTGTAATGATGAGAATGCTTGACGCATGACAGCATGTAAATAAAATGCTGATTGCTATGATTACATTTCCATATTTCATCCAACCAGAGAACAATGGAGAAACAATGGAAACAAAAGGAAAGAAAGAAAGAAAGAAAGAAAGAAAGAAAGAAAGAAAGAAAGAAAGAAAGAAAGAAAGAAAGAAAGAAAGAAAGAAAGAAAGAACGGACGAAAATAGATGAAAAGAAAAGAAAAGAAGCCTAATAAATGTGTAACCCAGCTGTGAGTAGTAAAAAAAACCACAAGATCTATAGCCACCTAAGCGACCCGCGTTTACGGTGGACAACATGTTTGTCCGATTTGTGTCAATTATATACAACTTGTACACAAAAGTCGGTGGCTGATGTGTGAGATTATCACAAGGTCACCCAATAGCTGGGGGATGAGCTCGTTTGCGCCAGCCCGATCTGGCTTTCGCTTGTTTACGTTCTTGTTTTTTGCTACAGCATGGCCGCGGCAGCTAGGCGAAATAATTATACAAATTATCTTCAAATAATACGAAAAACATCGAATTTAGCTGAGGTAAAACATCACTGAAGCGGATGTAAGCTCAGCTCGGGTGCGGGGAGGGGATTCTTCCAAATCCCTACCCCTCCATATCTCTGTCTAAGGCCTTTATGATTCTACTCACCGCTCAAACGCATAAAATGCACCTGAAAAACAGTTATTGTGCACAGACAGCTCGACGGACCGCGTGTCTATTTGTATGAGCAAGGCGCACACCACTGTCCCAAGTCTTACCCCCCGTATTTGTTCGTTTGGTGCTGCTGGCCTCCGTCGGCGTCTCCAATGGTCTTTTACGCGAATCCGGCGTATCTGACTCCATGTGCGGCTGCTGATTGTGATGGTGAGGATTTGAGAAAATCCCATTTTGCTGCACAGCTCCGCCGGCCATCATCTTCGAGTCTGGATGTTGCGTTTGCGTTTAGATCCCCACTTGATTTCAAGAATTCGTTTCCGTTCTTCTTTCCTGGTTTCGCTTTGGGGCAGAGTCCTCGGGAAGAGAAACAAACTGAGCTTGTTATGGAACGGAAGGAACGCTTAATTCTTTATCGGCGATGGGGGCGGGGGGGTTGATTGACTGCGTCTCTCCGGAGAGATGCTGTGAAGCCACACGAAGAGGGTCAGCGAAAGGGGGTAGAAAAAAATCCCCAAAGCTGCTGCAAAAAAGCGTGTAAAGTGGGCTCGGGTCAATCGTCCATCAAAGCTCGTATGTGGGTGAGAATATGTGTGTCATTGCGCTTCTGCCGAACAGAGAAAAGACAACACACGATGGCGGCGCTTCTCGGAGCAACAAATAAAAAAACAAAACAAAATAATGCCACCGACGGGGAATAGATCGTTGAGGCTACGTCAGCATGTGTATTTACATGTATAAATAAATTATTGAGGTGGTATATCGCGTTGCAGATACGATGAGGAGAAATCCCGGGTTGGAGGGTGGAGGTGCGCAGGGGAAAAGGCTCCTCGCACTGAAGATGCTGCAGTCGTACGTTTAGAGCATCATCAGTCCGTTCACTGGCTGCTGAGGGTGCGCTTGGGGATTGCTGACGTCACGGATGTGTAAGCTGCTTTCAGGGCCATCGAGGAAAATCAGCACCCACTGTAAAATAAATGCGTTTACTTAGAGCGAGTGAGGCTGTGCCTCCTAAGTCGTGCGTGTGTGTGTTACATTTTAGCATCATTTAAAAAGTAAATTCGTAAATTCAATCAAATGGAATTTTATGATATATGTTATTCTTTTTAGCCAAGTTCAAGGCAATGTCTTACTTTTTTTGTGTGTGTTTTGCGATGACACTATTAAAGTTGGATGCCTTGCTTATTTCAAGGGGATCACCTCCTATTGATTCGGAACGTTCTTTGATGTGTATTTTTCTTGCCAATGTATCTGTAATTTTGAAATCAACAACATTTTGTTGCGAGTTTCAAGCACATTGTTGTTTATATGAATATATTATTTATTATATTTGTTTTTTCTCTAATATGTACATTGCTTCTTTCAAAATATGTAGATATTTTTTATTTTAGTTATCTTGTTGTGGCGGGAAAAACCTGCTGTACATCACTAATAGCTGTTTAAAATTTGAAATTGCATCTTTAGTTATTATATAACTTCAAGAGATAAAGAAAATGATACCACAAACCTATATTTATAGTACCTTGGAAATATTCTAAGGTATATTTAACAATGTGAAAAGGTTGCAACACATTAGAATTGTTATGTTTCATATAAATGAGAAATAATTTATAAAGTATTCATGGGATGGGAAATTTAGAAATTAAACATAAAGTCACCATCAATATGCACATTAAAATAGTATGATAATAATTCTATAATATATCTTGAAATACTTTGCAATTTGTTGGACGAAGTTGTTGAAAGATAGATAGATAGATAGATAGATAGATAGATAGATAGATAGATAGATAGATAGATAGATAGATAGATAGATAGATAGATAGATAGATAGATAGATAGATAGCATATATGAGGATAACGTTTTTTTCCGATGACACATGAAGGTATCTAGGAGAGACAGCTAGGAAAGACAAAAGAGCAAACGACTATGGACGGAGGCGATTGGACGACACTCACCTAAAAGAAACACGTAGTCGGTCTTGAATCAGTTGTAGTCGTGGTAAATCTCATCCAGTCAAGAAGAAAGCATGACCATCAATTGCTTCAGTGACTTCATAAAGTCAAAGATTCCTCCTGTTTTCCCACGTCTTCGGGAAAAATTTCGAGGAATCATACTATTTCAATACACTTTTACTTAGTGATATGACCCTTGTTTACATTTTACTTTACAACAACAAAAACAACACCAATAGTAATAATAACAATAATAATAACAATGTCGATGATGATGACAGTGATGATGATGATAATCATAATAATAACAACAACAACAACAATAATAATAATAATAATAATAACAATTATTATTATGATGATTATTATGATTATTATGATTATTATGATTATTATGATTATTATTATGATTATTATTATTATTATTATTATTATTATTATTATTATTATTATTATTATTATTATTATTATTATTATTATTATTATTATTATTATTATATTATATTATAACAATAATTATTATTAATATTATCGTTATTATCGTTATTATTATTATTATTATTATTATTATTATTATTATTATTATTATTATTATTATTATCATTATTATTATTATTATTATTATTATTATTATTATTATTATTATTATCCATCCATCCATCCATCATCTGCCGCTTACCCTGCACTCAGGGTCGCGGGGGATACTGGAGCCTATCCTAGCTGTCATCGGGCGAGAGGCGGGGTACACCCTCGACTGGTCGCCAGTTAATTGCAGGGCTACATGTATCGACGAACAACACTCACTCACTCACTCATACGGTGTGAATTTTCCCAATTTTTTCCAATTAACCTGCTGCATGTTTTTGGACTGTGGGAGGAAACCGGAGGACCCGGAGGAAACCCACGCAGACACGGGATTCATTGAGAACATAATGACCTTCTCCTTCACCTGCTGGTTCCACTCTATCAACCAACATGAATGGAAGGCATACTCAAGTTATATTTATTGTATAAATGCAGAGCACAGCTTACTCTAGTCTCTTCTGCTATTATCTGGCACAATCTATACCTCTATTTGTAATTTACTCTTGTCTATATTATATCTTTTCTATTTTATCTATTCTTGTCTATATTTCATAAATTCTTCCACATATTTATTGAATGTTTATAATTTTATGCTGCTACCCTGCGTGCCGCCCAATTGCCCCTTGGGGACAAATAAAGAATCACAGCTTTCTAGACCAAAAGCTTTGTTTGAGCCCTCAGGTCTCAGTCGTCAAAGAGGCCATTAACAGGCAGTTGGCAAGGATGCGAGCAACTGCCTTGATAAGAGGGAGATACCTCCATAGTTTCCACATTCAGTTTTTGTCCCCTCCCTTGAATATGGTCACTATTTGGTCGTCGCAAAACTCTCAGGGGAGCTCTTTTCTTTCCTAGATCTTGAGGAGTAGATGGTTGATGTGGTGCCAGAGCTTTGGTCCTCATTCCTTTAAGATCTAGGTCTTGACGTTCCTTGGGCTTCTCATGGCATTTTGGACCGCAGTTATGGTGGGAGGTTCCTCAATGTCTTCTCTGATGGGATTCTGGGGGAATCTGTTCATGTCTGGTTTGGCGGAGCAGTCACGATTCATAAGTTCCTGGAAGTACTCCTTCCAATGTACATTGATGGAGTTATTGTCTTTTAAAAGAGTATGTTAATCTTTGAAAGGCAGGGGATTTAAGTCATGTTAGCTAGGGCCATAGACAGCCTAAATAGGCACTAAAATACCTCGTGTCTGCTGAATCTGCCAGTCTCTGGAGTTCTATAGCCTTTTCCATCTGCCACTCTGCTTCTTCTGCATCCTCCTCCTCTTTTTGAGGTTGATAGACATTGTAGAACAGATGAGACGGTTGTCTGTCCAGCAGTTGTTAGAGTCTTTCATAGTTCTTGTAATGTTCACGTTGCCATGGTCCAGGGCTCTTACGATGACATAGTCAATGAGATGTCATCGATTGGAGTGAGAATGTCTCCAAAATGCCATGATTTGCTTATCTGTCAAAAGGGAGTGTTAGGGATCATGAGGGTGTGCTGGCCACACTTACTGAGGATCAGCACTCCATTGGCGTTGGCCAATGCTCTCCCTGCCAATAGTGCCCTTGCATAGATGTTAATCCAGGCTTAAAATCTCAGAGAAGAATGATCCTGTCCTACCTTAGAATTTTTGACAGGGTTTCCTCGAGGCAGGTGTAGAAGGCCTCTTCTTCTTCCACATCAGAGTCTAGGTTAGGGCGCTCACTACTGTCGCTTTGAGGATGTTGGCCAACATCAGACAGATGGTCATGGCTGCTGTTGTCCATGGGGAGTTTTGAGGGGTGGTTACCAAGCTTGCTGTTGATGGCAGTATCAACCTCCTTCATCTGCCTGGTGGAATTCAGAGAGAGCAGCTATGTCGATTCAACATCTCCACAGATAGTGTGTTGTACCCAGTGCACAGGTTGAGTGTCATGAGTCAGTATTGTAGTACTAGCGACTGCCAGTGGCTAGCCCTCTTGTAAGGGTGAAAAGGACATCTGAGTGAGTAATTTTTTTCTTCTGCACACAGCTTCTCTACCACTAAGACTCCTTTAGTGCCTCCTCATGGTAACACACGGAAATAAGGTCCCTTTGGACCCATACTAACCTGTAGGGCATTTTGGACCAGAGGCACCATGTGCAGGCCCACCAGATGGTGGACACACCCTGGCACCGACCAACCACAGCCCCAGCTATTGGTAAATATTTCCACTGCCTTGTGGGTCAACCTATAAAGGCAAGGGCTAAGGGAGAACACCCTGACAAAAAGATGTAAAAGGCCTCAAGGGATGAACAGGCAAAGAATGATGGTAAAATCACAATAGCTGGGAAGGCGGATGAAGGCTGCAGGAGAGATGGGTTCCTGGCTGTCTTGGACTCCATGCCACTAGTCCCTCATTAAGACCTGGGAAGATGCGGTGGCCGTTCGAGCGCTAACTTTCTCACATTAAACAACTGCACACACAGGCGTCCTCCACAAAGGGAATTCCCCCCACCAGCCAGGATTAAGTCCTATAACAACCAGCTTGTGCCAATGGGGGCAGGTTTGTGTGTAATCCAAAAGCCTAGTTATGACCTGGCACATCTGGGGTTATGTGTCAGATGGTCACTGGGCTCTTGGAACGATGCAGAAGAGTGTCAACCAGGTCAGCCCATCTCAGTAGTCTGCAGTAGTTGGCTGGGCTCTTTTAACAAATGCTTTGAGGAAATGATGACTGAGGAAATGAGAGAGAACAAAGAGTTGAAGTGAGGGACTGTTATGGACCACAAAATAGCAAAGGTTAGTAAAGTTGAAGTGAGGAGGGCATTGAAGAAGATGACAAGTAGAAAGGCATTTGGTCCTGATACAATAACTGAGGAGGTATGTAAGTTCTAGTCTAGGCTAGGAAGCGTCAGAGTTTTTTGACTAGGTAGTTCAACAGAATCTTAGAGGATGCCTGGGGAAGAAGTGGTGGTGATTTTTAGCTGATGCTGATTTTAAGAACAAGGAACACATGCAGAGCAATGGCAATTGCAGAAGAAAAAAGTTGACGAGCCCTACAAGTTATTATTGGAAAGAGTAGTGGAAACTAGACTAAGGGCTGGAGTAAGCATGTGTGAGAAGCAGTATGGTTGCAAAGAAATAGAGAATGTTCATCGAAAAGTACAGAGAAGATCAGAGAGAAAGATGCTGGGGTCGGAATTGCAAGGAAGGAGGCCCAGAGGAAAAGCTCAAGAAGATTTCTGGACGTAGTGAAAGAGAACATGAAGTTAGTGGTGTCAGAGGAGAGGTTACAGAGGATAGGGTTGGATGGTGACAAATGATCGTAAAAGAAAATAGGTGACTCGCTGATTATAGAGGTATTTTCAATGATTTATTCTATTTTTTTAAGAATTAGTGTTGTAATTGTTAATTCCATTTTGTTTTATGTTTATGCTTATTTTTCCTCAGAATGCAAGAATTCATTGTGTTTGTTTCTCTTTTTGGATTCAAGGTCTAGGTCCAATTATCTAGTTCCTGTGTTAACATTTCCAGACCAGAGGGTGTATTTGAACTAAGGCTAGACGGGGAATACACTCCTCAGGCTCCCTTGAATGGTGTATTTGATCAATGGTCAATTGCTATCTCCATGGACCTGCCCTCAGATAAGTGGAAGAGGACTGATGGATGGCTGAATAATAAACATACTCACACTCACACTCACACCCACACCCACATCCACACCCACACCCACACCCACACACATGTTTACGTTTGCTCTTGTTTTTGTTTTTCTTGCTTTTTTATTTATTTGATTTTTATGGCTTGAAAACGGACCTGGGTACTAATTTCATACCAGAAACTGTAAGGTGTGCTGGTATGACAATGAAAGTTCCTTGAATCCTTGAATTAAGTAATGGATGTACTGTTCCCAATATGTTTTGTATACATCCAGTATGTTAACGCAGATAAACAGCAAGCCAAACTCAATTTGACAAAGCGGACTCAGTGCATCTTGCTCCATTTCTTAATGGTGACACATGTAACCGCACACATGGAAAAGGTGAAATTTAGTCTGATGCATTCTGACCCATGAAATCACAAAAATCTCATAACAGGCAGAAGAAGGAAGGAAGACAATTCCATAACTTTAGCATACTGAATCCAGTTCAAATATTGTCCTTTAACATTAGCATTACACCCACTTAGCAATTACAGTGTCATATAAGGAGCTAGCAAGATGGATAACTGGCAAGTTCCAGGCAAACAAATGCTCCAATAGACACCACTAGATGGTGCCATTGTTATACTAATACGTCAGCTCATTAAGATCGCACCTCTCAGCCTACAGCTCTCACATGCAGAGTAAATAGCAGTGATTAACAAGTTACAAAAACGATCTCTTGCATCACACATAAGGCACTTAAAGGTAACACAGTTATGTCACTGTAGCTTCTAAACAGCTTATTTACTTACAGCTCTTGCTTTATGAAGCATGGGGAGGTTTAGTACATAGGTTGGGGTAATGGTTGCTGACATCTGTCCCCCCTTACACAATTAACATCCGAGACTGAGATATATCATCCTATGATGTGTTTGTACTTTCAGAATGAAATACAACATTTTCCTACCATGCACCCCGATCATGGAATCATGTCAAAACAAATCGGGCAAATTACAACAACGTGTTTCCATTCATCATTTTAAGAGGATCATAAAGAATGCAGTGAAGGAGGGATGTAATTGTTTTTCTTGTAAGACCACTGTGCCCTTGTGCTGTTTTATTGTTCAATTGTGTGTCTGCTTGTTTGACTGCTATTGAGATGCCCACCAATGTCAAATCACATTTGTGGTGTTTGTTTTGTGTTTAACATTTCATGTTTGATTTTGGTCCCGTGTGTTGCCGACCTGTGCTATGCCCACATCATAGTGTTGTGGTTTGTACATCAGGGGTGTTTGAGTCAGCTAGGGGTGGGGTGATGCTCCGCATGGTTCCAAGACCATCTTTACGATGGTGTGCATCCCTTTGCTGTCTCCCTCTTTCTACTGAGTGGGGCTGTTGAAGAGACACAAAGTTACCCTGTCTCACTCATTTAATATTGAGATAACGGCAGTAAACTGAATTGATGTTAATGTTTGCATGTTCTTCTTGTGTCATGATGCTGGTGTAAGCGTATACTGGACATGATGTCATGGGTGTTTCATTTAAGGGGTCTCATTTAAGTACCACCCATAAATATCACACCAGCAACAAGGATCAAAGTAAAGACCGACTACACCAACGTTTGTCCCAAAGAGCGGAATATTACATGCGGGAGAAGTTCAGAGCGAAAGAGTTTGAACAGCTAAATGATCCATGTAGTAAGTGTGCCAGTTAGTTCGCAACATAACGGTCAACGTGATGCTATCGCACAGCCCAGCCGTACCACCGTTTGACATAGAGAGTGAACTGAGCTCTGTGGGACCATGGTGGAACAAGTGGTTTCAGAAGTATGAGAACTACACAACGGCCATGAAGATAACCGGGGACGCAAGACTGAAAGTCCTTATGCTTCATCTGGCTGGTGAGAGAGCGCACAACATTTATGACACGATGGCGGGATACAAAGGGCAGAAATAAGCATGTGTGAGCAGCAGTATGGTTGCTAAGAAATAGAGAGTGTTGATCGAAAAGTACAGAGAAGGTCAGAGAGAAAGATGCTGGGGTCGGTATTGCAAGGAAGGAGGCCTAGAGGAAAAGCTCAAGAAGATTTATGGACATAGTGAAAGAGAACATGAAGTTAGTGGTGTCAGAGAAGAGGTTACAGATGATAGGGTTGGATGGAGACAAATGATCGGAAAAGAAGATGGGTGACTCGCTGATTATAGAGGTATTTTCAACGATTTATTCTATTTTTTTAAGAACTAGTGTTGTAATTGTTAATTCTATTTTGTTTTATTTTAATGCTTATTTTTCCTCAAAATGCAATAATTCATTGTGTTTGTTTCTCTTTTTGGATTCAAGGTCTAGATCTAATTATCTAATTCCTGTGTTAACATTTCCAGGCCAGAGGGTGTTCGAACTAAAGGACTCAAGGGGGAATACACTCCTCAGTCGCCCTTGAAAGGTGTATTTCCTTGAATCGTTGAAACCCTTGAAAGGTGAAACTATAACACAAGACAACAAAATGTCTGTATTTTTAAACAAACAAAACATCCCAGCACTGTCTGGTATATAGCATAGCTCAGCTATCCTAACGGCGCAGCCAATATGATGAAAGGCGATCAATCAAATTGAAACAGGAAGCAATGGCGAAATATAGAGCTAACTTAACTTTTTGACAACTAGCATCACAGCACTTTTAATAGTCACACAAACTTAAATAGCTTCCTAACTTTGTTATTGAATGAATAATACTCACAGATTTTGCCTTAGCAAAGAAAAAGAGAGAACACTACTGTAACTGAGGACCATGTGGTGAATTTACTTGGAATCTTGAAGAGTTTGCTGAGGATAGCACCATCAGAGACCATCCTCTCGAGCTCAGGGCTCAAGATGGCATCCAGCGGTTTCTTGGTCACAGCCCGAAGGCCACGAGCAACACTTCCCATCGGCTCCGAGGTCAACGGGTGGTCGTCCGCCATGGAGCCGGGCAAAACAACCCTAACCCTAACCCTAACCCTAACAGTCACAAAGGACACAATATGAACATGAAAATTATGAGCTTACAGTGTCGCATGAAAATTACATCATATTAAAAGGGTTCCAGGATTGTCATTCGCTCCTCACTTGAGCACAGGGTCCCCCAGCTCGCACACGAGGCACATCAGGGAATCACCAAGACAAAGGCCCTCCTGAGAGAAAAGGTGTGGTTTCCACACATCGATCAACAAGCTGAGGCGATGGTAAGAAACTGCCTGTCATGTCAAGCTACATATCTGAGACACACAATGAGCACCTGCAGATGTCAGAACTCTCCAACACGGAAACGTCAGTGCAGACTTCTATGGCTCACACACTTGTTATCGTAGATGAGTACTCCTGATACCCAGAAATGGAGCTCATGTACTCCACCTCTGCATGCTCTGTTATCCCTAGCATGGACAAAATTATCTGAATGATTTGCATCCCCGGAACAGTGAAGACAGACATTGCCTTCCCCCCCTACAACGTTGAGAAGTTTAGAAAATTTGCGGCCTACATGGGGTTCCACCATCAAAAGATCACACCACTGTAGCCTCAGGCAAACGCTACTGCAGAGAGGTTCATGAGAACACTTGGAAAGTGCCTCCGTGTTGCCAAAATGGAGAACATCCCCTGGAAACAGCATCTCTACGCGTTCCTGCGTTATTACTGTGCAAAACCACACAGCACAACATCATCACTTGCTGAGTTGCTGCTCAAATGCAGGATACACACGAAGATGCCTTCAGTGAGCACGCACATCAGACTGGATGAGGATCTTTGCAGATCTCTGTCATGCTGCATCTTACGCTCTCCAACCTGGCGACATGGTGTTGTGCTTTCAGTCCAGGCACAGTAAACTTACCCCAGCCTACAATCCCAAGCTGTACAGAGTGACCACTGTCAAGGGCTCTATGGTCAAAGTTGAGCGGAGTGGACACTGTGTGACAAGAACCTCCTCATTCTTCAAGCAGCTCATCCCTGGCCTACACGACACATCTGCAGCAGAAGAAGAGGATGAAGTCACCGCTGATGCAGTCCCGGTGTCGGCAAAGTACCCAGCCAGGTGCTGACAGCCTCCACAGCACCTCAGTGACTTTGATACAGCCTGGGGAAAAGAGGCAACTAAAACAAAAAAAAAAAAAAAAAATGAACCTGAGAAATGGACTGTAGTTGTTTGAGTTTGAAAAGAGATGAAAAACAAAATGACTTATGTTTTTCCTTATCACTTTTTTTTCTTCATTCTCCACATTTGAAATTACTTTAAGGAAAGCATTCAAATCTAAGTGCTTGCTTCAAATTGTTTATTGTCAGATTTGAAAATATTTGCAGGGGTATTTACAGGGTATTTACACTATGCTCTATATTTGAAAGTATCTATAAGGTTGTTTCTATGCTCTAGATTTGAAATCTGCACTTACTTGTTTTATACTGAAACAATAAGCAATTGTTTACCTCATTATTGTTGAACACACACCGAGTGAATGTTTACTCACCGGTTTATTGCACCAAAGAAATCTAATCGTTTAGCTACCTCATGTTCAATGTTTGAGTATTGAAGTAACCAAAAGTACCGGACAATTTTGAATAAAAAAAATAAATTAAATTTAAAAAAGTGATGAAATATTCAGATAACGCCAGTAAACTGAATTGATGTTAATGATTGCATGTACTGCTTGCATCATGACGCTGGTATAAGCATATACTGGATGTGATGTCTTGGGTGGGAGTTCTGGAAGTTCCCTGAGCAATAAAGCAGCATATCGTGAAGCTCCATGTCATCATTCCGGTTATATCATATAAGTTCAACCCATAAATATCACAGTTCATTTATCTTGAAACAGTAATCTAAAGTTAACTCACTGAGGTCACGATTCTAATATATTGCTGGTTCTGTACACCAAGAAAAGATGCTGCTGTGTTCATACAAGGATGTAGTAGTGAGGCTAACAGAATAACAGTTAACTATTGTGTATCATGAGTAACGATGCTGCTCTGTTGCTTTCAAAGTTGAATTTTAGTTTTGGCTCCATGGAACATTCTTGTACAGTTCATCATATTGTCTTATGTGCTAGGTTGGACGGTAAGTAAGAAAAAAATGATTTATACACTTTTGTAAAACAGATTCATTTATTGGGTGGGACATACAGCAGTTTCAGGTGATGTTAACAATTTAAAATCAGTAAAAAAAATTAGCAGTATCCATTGCCATGTTATTTATGTATCTTAAAATGCAGCTGGCCACTTGAGCAGAGGATACAAAAGAAAACTTTTCTGTCATTCCTGTTCATGATTTGATATCTTTCTGTAAGCTGTATCTTAAGCTGTAACTTCTACAGTTATGGCTGAATTTCAGTGATTTTGACTGTGTCGAATCACATCCTATACAACATATTTCAGCACCAGACACCAGCTCTTAAGCATCCAAGAGTTATTTACAAATTTGGTCAAAACGCTGTAACTCAGCAAAATAAGCACTTTTTGACCAACGTAGCTATAATTTTTGAAGTTACAGCTGGATTTCAGTCATTTTGACATATATTGTGTAGAATCAAATCCTACTTAATATATTTCAGCACATCAAACCACTACTTAAGAATCCTTGAATTATGAGCAGGAGCAGAGAGGCCCAGACTTCCCTCTCCCCTAGCCATATAGGGGGGACCCCGAGGTGCTCCTAGGCCCCGAGGTGCTCCTAGGCCAGCTTAGAGACATATTTCAACATCTGGCCCTCTTCCTGATAACAAACTCGTGACCATAGCTGAGGGTAGGAACGTAGATGGACTGGTAAATTGAGAGCTTTGCATTCTGGCTCAGCTCTCTCTTCACCATGACAGACCGGTACAGAGTCCGAATCACAGCATATTCTGCCCCAATCTGCCTGTCAATTTCCTGCTCCATCCTTCCCTCACTTGTGAACAAGACCATGAGACACTTAAACTCCTCCACTTGGGGCAGGACCTCTTCCCCGACCCGGAGTGGGCACTCAACCCATGAGCAACATGGTCTCAGATTTGAAGGTGTTGATCCTCATCCCGGCCATTCACACTCAACTCCGAACCATTCCAGCGAGAGCGTTTCAGACCACTTTGGTGAACAACACATGAACGCTTAGTAGCAGGTGTCTGGCTCTTAAATACGTGAAATGGGGTGAAATTCTATGCAATATATGTCCAAATAACTGAAATCCAGTTGCAACTTCAAAAGTTATAGCTATGTTAGTCAAAAAATATTTATCTCGGCGAGTCAGTGCGTTTTGGACCACTTTGGGGCACAGCATATTAATGCTTAGAAACAGATTTCTGGTACTGAAATTTGTTTAATTGGGTGTAAATCTATGCAATATATGTCAAAATGAAAAAATCAAGCTGTAACTTCAAAAGTTATAGCAATGCTTGTCAAAAAGTGTTTATCTCGGCAAGTTAGAGCGTTTAAGACCACTTTGGTGCAAAACACATGAATGCTTCAGAGCAGGTGTCTGGTTCTGAAATACGTTAATGGGGTGTAACTCCATGCAATATATGTCAAAATGACCGAAATCCAGCCGAAACTTCACAAGTTATAGGTATGTTAGTCAAAGAATGTTTATCTCGGCGAGTCAGTGCATTTTGGACCACTTTGGTGCACAACACAAGAATGCTTAGGAAAATATTTCTGGTTCTGAATTATGTTAAATGGGGTGTAATTCGATGCAATATATGTCAAAATGACTGGAATCCACTGCAACTTCAAAAGTTATAGCAATGTTTGTCAAAAAGTGTTTATCTCGGTGAGTTAAAGCGTTTTAGACCACTTTGGTGAACAACACATGAATGCTTAGTAGCAGGTGTCTGGATCTGAAATATGTTGAATGGGGTGTACATCTATGCAATATATGTCAAAATGAAAAAAAATCCAGCTGCAACTTCAAAAGTTACAGCAATGTATGTCAAAAAGTGTTAATCTCGGCGAGTTAGAGCGTTTTAGACCACTTTGGTGCACAACACATGAATGCTTAGTAGCAGATTTCTGGTTCTGAAATATGTTTAATGGGGTGTTAATCTATGCAATATATGTGAAAATGACTGAAATCCAGCTGCAATTTCGCAAGCTATAGCTATGTTGGTCAAAAAGTGTTCTGGGGGAGTGAGAGCGTTTTAGACCACTTTGGGGAAAAACAGATGAATGCTTAGCAGCAGGTGTGTAGTGCCGTAATATGTTAAATGCGATTTAATGCAATGCAATATATGTCAAAATGACAGTCACCAAGCTGCAACTACACATGTTATAGCTTATATTTGTCAAAAAGTGTTTCCTGGGAGAGTGAGAGCATTTTATATAACTTTGGTGAAAACACATGAATGCTTAAGAGTTGGTGTCTGGTGCTGAAATGTGTTACTTTGAATGTGATTCTATTCGATATATGTCAAAATGACTGAAACTTCGCAGCTACTTCACAAGATATGGCTTTGTTGGTACAGAAAAGTGATTATCTGGGCGATTTAGAGCGTTTTAGACCACTTTGATGAACACCACATGACTGCTTAAGAGCTGGTGTCTGGTGCTGAAATATGTTAAATGCGATGTGATTCCATGCAATATGAATAAAAATGACTGGATTCCAGCTGCAACTTAACAAGTTATAGCTATGTTGGTCAAAAAGAGTTTATCTTGGCGCTTTTGAGCGTTTTAGAACACTTTGATGAACAACAATTGAATGCTTAAGAACTGCTGTCCGGTTCGGAAATATGTAAAATTAAATGTGATTCCATGCAATATATGTCAAAATGACTGTAATCCAACTGAAAAAATTTGCAAGGAATAGGTATGTATGCGTTCGAGACCACAATGGTGAAAAACACATGAACAAATAAGAGCTACTGTCTGGTGCTTAAATATGAATTATGGGATGTGATTCTATGCAATATCTGACAAAATGCTAAAAACCAGCTGCAACTTATAAAGTTATAGCTTTGTTGGAAAAATAATGTATCTCGGCGAGATAGAGCATTGTAGACCACTTTGGTGAACAACACAAGAATGCTTAAGAGCTGGTGTCCGGGGCTGAAATGTGTTCCGTTTGATGTGATTCAATGCAATACATGTCAAAATGACTGATATCCAGCTGCAACTTAAAAATTAATAGATATGTTTGGCAAAAAGCTTTTTTCTCTTCCAGTTCGAGCGTTTCAGACCACTTTGGTGAAAGACACATGAATACTTAGTAGCAGGTGTCTGGCTCTGAAATACTTAACATGGGGTGTACATCTATGCAATATATGAAATCAAGCCACAATATCAAAAGTTAAAGCTATGTTTCTCAAAAAGTGTTTATCTAGAAGAGTTAGAGCGTTTTGTACCAATTTGGTGCAAAACACATGAAACCCTTGTAGCAGGTGTCTGGTTCTGAAATATGTGAAAAGGGGTATAAAACTATACAACATATGTAAAAATGACTGAAATCCAGCCATTATTTCAAAAATTATTGCTATGTTTGTCAAAAAGTGTTTATCTCGGCGAGTTAGAGCGTTTTGGACCACTTTGGTGCAAAACACATGAATTCTTAGTAGCAGGTGTCTGGTTATGAAATTTGTTAAATGGGGTATAAATGTATGCAACAAATTTAAAAATGACAGAAATCCAGCCACAATTTCAAAAGTTATAGCAATATTTGTCAAAAAGTATTTATTATCGGAGAGTTAGAGC
>CAAKHD010010455.1:9082-19135 GCA_901007705.1 Fistularia tabacaria
AAAAACACAGCAGGAACAGAGGGGGGGGGGGGGGGGCAGGGGGGGGGGGGGGGGGGGGGGGGGGGGGGGGGGGGGGGGGGGGGGGGGGGGGGGGTGGTGATGGCACGAACAAAACGCAAGGGATTGTGGGACGGGAAGTCTAGTGACGCAAGCAGATTCCCAACACTCATCCATGCGTGTGGATGAGCATCAAACATCACCTCGCTGCCACAAGGCATTAAAATCGGTCGCTTTTGTCGCATTCACCCCTGCGTTCTCGCACGTCGGGTTCGGGGGACACATCGGCACACGGCGCCACGAAATTCAGACCCCCTCTTTGAGGCTGTCAGCGCAAAAACACAATGTCCTCTGATGAGACTCCATTTTTGCGTGGCGTATTTTTAGGAATCTCCTAATATCAACGCCAATGCCTCCATTTTGGACATGTGCGAGGTCGCGTCAAAGTAGAGGTCTTGGCAGTTTTTACATCATGCTCGACTTTTCTTAGTCGCCGTCAGACGGCTCGCTGCTTGACGGTCAAGCCGTTGCGTAAATATGAAAATGTGAAGGCAAGAAGTTGCACAAATTCCAAAGCTCCCTCAAATGGGGGTGCACGACCAAGGACCCGGTCCAAAGTGGATGCCGACTGCACGTCCCCTTTTTTTTCTTTGCACATGCACACTTGTCACCTACCATTTGTCCAGTTCAGCCTTGATGTTGGCACAAGCACCAGGAACGGGGGCCTCGGCGGGGGCGGCAGCGGTCTCAGAGTCCGACATCTTTGCGGCGTTCTTTTGGGGGGGCTGCACGTCCGGTCTGGTTCCTGTCCTCCAAACACCTCTGGAGAACGACGAGCGCAACCAACAGACAAACGGAGAGAGAGAGAGAGAGAGAGAGAGAGTAGGGATGAGAGGCAACTGTGGGAAGGGGAGGGCAAAAAAGAAGGAGGTGGGAGGAGATATGAGCGTGAGGGGGCAGCACTTGTATGATCGGGGGGTTGGGGGGGGTCGAGAGGGAGGTGACCCAAACGGAAGCAATGAGGCAGAAGATTGGGAAGATGATTGGTTTGGAAGAATGGATGGCGGGTTCGGAGTTGAGGGGGCCTCGTCCAAATCAGGTTTGACGCATCCAGACGCTGAAAAGACTCAACCAAGGGGAGGAAAACTCAATTTGAGAAGGTCAACTTTCCTGTCAGGAGAAAACTTTAACTGAGTCCTTGGGGTTGATAAAGTCTTCCACCTCTCACCAGCAACACCAGTCTGGACCTTCAGGGTCCATCATACCAGCTGAAGTGTTGCTGTAAACATTTTTTGGGTGAAAACTAGGTCCACAAAAGGAGCTGCAGTCTTATAAGTAGCTTCAAATCCTCGGAGAAGATTTGAATTAAGAACCCCGGAATGGTTCTCATACCTTCGACAGCAGACACGTGTACGTGTGCAGTGGAAGAACATACCTACTGGGCTTCTGCTCTCGTGTCTGCCACCTAGTGGTCACTTTGGAGTAAACCTCTCCATCTCAGAATGGCAGCTACCATAGATTCAAAGGTCAGGGAATGTCAAAAGTACCTAAACCATTTCTGGAGTGTCCCAACCCCACCTTGTGCATTTTGCAAGGTCACGGGCCCCTAAGGAACCTCGGGACACCACTTTACAGAGCTTTGCATCGGAACTGTAGAGCTGTGACTGAGAAATAAAGAACTCCATTTAAATTTTGACCAAGGCGTCCTCCAGGTCAGCTACGATATGGTAGTTGGTTGAAGTTTTCAACGTCAGCAGACTGGTGTATCCACCTCCTTCAGCAAAAAGCAATCACACGCTGACCTTTTTGTCCTAATTGCTGGAACGGCCTCAATCATGGGTGGCTCAAGTTTGCCTGATTGCTTAACAATCAGCCCACATGTTCACTTCTTTACAGGAGAAGCACATTCTTTAACAGGGAATAAAAGGGACATATGTATTTGAAAAAAAAAAAAAGAAACTTCTAATGACTCCTAAAATAAACTTAAAAAATTTTTTTTTTTTTTTAGGGGCAAAACTGCAAATGTTGGATAAGTAATTATGAGCACCGCTGAGGTGACAGAACCAGCGATGAATGCTGAGAACAAAGTTTTTATTCTGAAAGCTGATTCTTATTTGGACAAAGAGACACCAGGCCGTTGCACCCCACCACTCCATGAACTTCTGAGACTGCACATACGTAAGCCTATGAATTATGGGCAATGGAGTCCTGAGTGAGCAGGCATGGATACATTTCAAAGAGGTTGAAAAGTTGCTGACATTCTAACATTTGTTTGTTGTACAATTTCCCACTTCACTGTGGATCCATGTGTAACTCTACAGTCTGTTCACGTGTCACTAAAGCACAAAAGACTCATTTACATTTCAGCAAACATCTACAAATGAAAGACAAATACTGTTCTCTAATGCACCAACTGTCTAACAAGATGCAGCCAGGAATCTGGTAGAAATTAAAACGTCAGCACACCATTGAATGCTCAGCTGTAAAAAATAAACATGATATGAACGATGGTGTAGATTTTGTCTTAACCACATCATAAAAGTTGCTTGAAAGTAGCCTTTTTTTGCAGGCCTGGTGAGCCTATAGAATGTGAGCATTGAGGGAACCAATCTTCACCTCTCACACTCCATGTGGCCAGAAAGAACACAATGTACTCGAGGTGCATCAAGTGACTCCCTCAATGAAAGCCTCCAGGAGAAACATTTGAATTAATCTAGGAATGACAGAATTTCCAACCTACCTGCAGAGGGGATGCCTTGGTCAAAAGTTGGACGGCTCAAAAAATGCCCCGGGAATCACTTGAGAATGCCAAGGAGGGCTTAGTGTGTGTATATGTGTGTGTGTGTGTGTGTGTGTGCGCGCTGCAAGCAGTCTGCAGAGAATGTGATCTCCTTGGGAGGGGGGTGTGTTCCTGTGCTGTCTGCATGTGCATGTATATGGTCAGTGGGTGTGTGAGCTGTAGGGAAGGGGGGAGGGGACAGGCGGAAAAAAAGGAGGTATGTGAGAGAGAGAGAAAAGGCCTTGTTTGAGGTTCCAAATGGGTTAAAAAAAAAAAGAAAGGGGAAGAAAAGAAAAAAATCTCCTCATATGAACAATTTCAACACTTTATCAGTTTCAATGCTTTTTTTTCTTTTTCATGATCCACAACATAAGTAGATTTTTCCAAAGTATAACATAATAAAAATGACCTTTCTCATGTAAAGATAAGGACACTTTAGAAAAGGAACCCCCCCCCCCACATCCCCCCACACACATGCACACTCAAACTCTTACACACCCTCCCCTGTACATGACAGTAGCTAAAGGGCATACAGGTCTCCATGGCTGGGCACTCGCTCCGCTTGTTCGAACACCCAAAATACACACCCTCATTTCTGCCGTGTAAGAGAAAGTTAATACCACAACTCTGTTTTCCCGTCAACAAGTGGACTTCTTCCTGCAGCGGTCGGGGGATTTAAAAATAAAAAAAGGTTTAAGGTGTGTGCATGTGTGTGTGTGTGTGTGTGTGTGTGAGAGAGAGGTGGGGGGCGGAGGGGTTTGGACAGTATGTACCTGTACATGACAGGTGACAAAATCGAGCTGAATGCCAATGTAGAGGACAAACATGTTCTGGCACATGTGAGTTGACTGTGCGGCGGCATTGTAGGTGGGGGGGGGGAGGCGTAAAGAATCATGGGTAATGTACACACACAATATGACATAGATGATATAGAGACGTGAACTAAGAACAGAGAGGAGTCATAGTGAAGGGCATGTGTGTGTGTGTTTGTAGTGGGACTGAAGAAACACAACTGATAGGGGTTTTGTTTTCTGGCAAATGTTTTACTAACCTGCCTGTTGCTGATGATCCCCCAGCAAACATACTGGAGCCTGTTCAAAGCCTTCAGATAGATGAATAGATTGGCTAGATATACACAGAATGAGATGGACAAATGAATCTGTACTTTTATATATATATATATGTGTGTGTGTGTGTGTGTATATCCACGGTTACAGAATGAGATGGACAAATGAATATATACACAGAATAAAAGGAATATTGTGTACAGAAAATGATGTGTATATTTGTATATTTTATATAAATATAAAAATATATACACATACACACACCAACACTCACAAACTAGAGAAGGATATATGAATATATATATATATTTACAGAATGGGTGGATAAGTTGTCAAGAATAAACCAAACAACTTTGAAACCAAACAACTTTGAAAAAAAATGAAGTATGAATTATGTAAATGACTAATGTTTGAGTTTGTTGGCACATAATGCAGGAGGTGTTGGAGGCATAAGCAAGAAACATTAGGATACTTGCTTAATATGAGTAGAGGCTCACAGTCCAATGAAGAGTTTTACCCAATGAGAAAACAAGTGAGGACTGAATGGCAAAAACGGCAAGAAATTATCTAAAATCTGCAATAAATCACCTTAAAATTATCTATACTGATTTTTTTTTACTGCAGTGGTTTTAGAAAATGATAATCAAAATAGATAAGGTGAAAATGTGTTTCTGCTTTTGTGTTCAGGGAGCCTCACAAATATTCATTTGTAAAGACCATCTTTTGGATTAGAAATGGTCTTTACAAATTAATATTTGGAATAAAAAGTAAATACTCAGTTTTTAACATATTTTTCAAAATAAATACTAATTTTTAAATAAGAAAATATAATAAATAAATACTCATTTTTTTCATGTTTGTCACCGTGCCGTATTCTTGTGGAGCTGAAAAATCTGTCTCTCTGACAGAAATGAAGGCAAATAAAAAGAGTTAAAACACTTCCAGAGATTAAGGCTGGATGGGATGTGGCCGCAGGGTGGGCGTGTTCCTAGAAAAACAAAAACAGGCAGACGAGAAACTGAAAAACACACACACAAAAACAGCTTCTATGAAAAATGCGAAAAAAAGGTAAAATGATTGATTATTGGTTTGATTGCCAGCTGTAATTCAATTTATTGTCCACCAGATGTCTTCATCGTGTCACAGACTTCTGTTATCAGCTGCAGCACCAAGTGAGTGGAAAGGGGTATAAAAGGAAACTGTCCAAACCAGTGGGTGAAACACACAGGAAAGCAAGCATAATAAAAGAAATTATGCTTTTAAAAGATACAATGGCAATGTTGGACGGTAGCAGAGGAGAGGCGTTGGTAGCGTGAGCTGAACCTCTGATGTTTCAAAATGAACCTCTGATGTTGCAAAATCACCAAAATATGAAATGCACCAACATTTTCAATCATATTCATAACTAACAAAGTGCATTTCTTTCCAGCGTTAATCGTTGTTCCAAAAAAGCTATGAGCTACTGAAATGGACAAAGCAGGGCAACTTAAAGACACAATAGAATGGCTGGCTCTAGAAGCTGGTCATTGCTTTGTGTTCGAATACACAGCAAAGCTGGGATTTTTCACGACTCCAACTGCGCATTCCTGGAACCACAGGCCCAGGCAGGCGCTCAGCAGAGCCGCAGGGGCCTCACAAAACATACGCTTACCATTTCCATGGCCGCTGCAACAAGAAATTGGATATTACGTGACTACACGTTCACCATATTATAGCAACACTATCATTTGATGACCGATAAATGGTTCGGATGATTCCCGATTTCTCCATGTTAATGGTTTTGTCATATTTTTTAATCACCCTGTCGTGGCCGTTTTGGTCGGACCACCAGTGGATTCCATAAAAACACAGGAATTCGAAAGGGGTATTTTTATTGCGAAAATCTTATTGCAGCTTTTATATGTTTTGGAAGATGAATATGTTGACAAAAATAACTTGAACTTGAATAACTAAATCAGTGTTCTTGTCTGGTGCTTTGATTGTTGTTTTGTTTTAAACTTAAACATAAAACTAAGATATTGCATATGAATAGTTGCCTCATTAGTATCGGCTGCTGGCTTCTGAAACTCTCTAATAATCTAATGGTGTAATCTGATCATGAAACATAACCAGATTACAGGGAAAGTATTTATTCATGGAAACCATGAGTCTCTGCTAGCAGGCAGGAACAGGTTCTCAGGTCCTGTTTGAAGTCTGTGACAGAGAGGAGCTTCGTGTCACGGAGGGAAAGGCTGGAAATATCTGAGCTTCATCTTTCAGTTCATTTCCTCGAGCTGACGCCTCTGACATCAGAATTCACATGGAGGTCAATATTCAAAGTCTGGATGTGGCAATGTGACGGTAATGACAGGCCCTCTCGAGGGATAGGCGGCAATGTTTTTAATTGAAAACCCTGATCTCTCCATGCGGCTGCAGCACAAAAGGCCGATTAGCCAATAATGCCGCTCAAGCTATTGACGTTTGGTCTCAGACTGATGACTTTCACATCATCTTTATCGATCAGAACGCCGAGCCAGTCACGACCGTCTACGGCCCTGGACCAGCCCACATTTCACCTCCTGGAAAACTAACTCTAACGCTCTCCAATAACGACAGGTGTGGAATTCATGTTGCTGTGGGCAGCGTTCGGCCAAGAACTCCTTTGTGTACAGATACAGAAAAACAGCGGAAGTTAATATTATATGATCCTTAAATGCAAAACTGTGATAGAATGTCATATTTAAAAAAAAAATCACAACATATTGTGATTTTTTAAATGTCTTTGGGTGGTTATATTTGTTCTTATAATATAGATAGGGCCGCTGGGCCATCCACGGTGCACTCACGAAACCGACCAGCTCAGTCGGGACCTCCAGAAGGGTGTGATAGGAAATACTGAAGTTTAACTAAATATGTACCAACTCTTCTCAAGTACATGGACTCAGTTACGCATCAGGAGTGCATATGGACATTTCTCTTTTCTGGATGGAGTTTCCAAGAAACTTAATTTTTTTACGATCTGAGTCCTGACTTTGCTGTATTTAAGGCGGGGAGCTGCTCCAGGATGACCAAAGGTGCCGGATCTTAGGTGAAGCTGAGGTGCCGGTAAATATAATTACGCTCAAAGTCAGGTGAGGTCAAAACTTAATGATCGGCAGTAATTTAATCGTCCTGGAAGCGTTTTATTATTAAACCGGATAATTACTTTTCCACATCTCGGGCTCTGTCGTCGACCTGTGACTCGGTCCTGCTGCATGAATTCAAGTCTCCTGGATCCATGTTTCTCATTACAAACTGGACCAAACCAGTTCCAAACAATTAGCACACATTTATTCTAGCCCTGAATAAGTATAGCACCAAAGTAAAGGAAGTATAAAAAGGAGGTAGAATACAATGAGGGAGAGAGACATTGTTAGTTGGCTCAGAGTGATAGATAGATAGATAGATAGATAGATAGATAGATAGATAGATAGATAGATAGATAGATAGATAGATAGATAGATAGATAGATAGATAGATAGATAGATAGATAGATAGATAGATAGATAGATAGATAGAGAGGGCAGGTAAAAGAATGAGAGACAAAACAAAAATGGCTCTGGGAGGAACCATTTACAGCGCAGTTTTCATCACAGGTAAGATGAGATTTGTTTCCTTATTGGACAAAATAATTTCATCCTCTATGCATCTACATGGGTTAATGGTGATATATATTTACATCTATCTATACATAGAGATAAATATATTGATATGCTTATCAAATCATCATTGGTGCAGATACGTACATCGGTTCGCATTCACCAATCCGCCATTTTCAAAGCTATATTTTTCTAGTAATGCATCAGTTAATCCATGTGCTGCGATTCTTTTTTTTTCAAAATTTGAAACATAATTCCCCTCCACCATAGCAACCCTGCAAATATTCAAAAGAAATTGAAAGGTTAAATCAATTACAGGCTGACACTTGAGCACTTTTCTTTTGTCTTCGGCTGTCCGGCAGTGTCGTGCATGGTGTCGCTGACCTGCTCCATCCCTGTGAGTGACCTGCTAGATCGAGCCTCTCAGCAGTCCGACAAGCTGCACGCCCTGAGTGCCACACTCTCCCAGGAGCTGGTGTGTACATGTGCATGTGCGCAAAATCTGACACAATCCAGGATTTACCTGTAAGAAAATCACCCCCCTCCCCTCTCCAGGACACCCATTTCCCCCCGATAGGCCGTATGATCATGCCTCGGCCCTCCACGTGCCACACATCGTCTCTCCTGACGCCCAGTGACAAGGAACAGGCCCTTCAAGTGTCTGTAGGTATTTCGTCGCTGATCATCGATACGGTGCCTTCGCCTATTTGGCTTGCTCGTCTCCTCTGAGCCAGTTTTATTACCCCTCTGTATATTTCTCAACCACAGCGTTCCTTTCATTTGGGTCTTAGGTCCATACCGTAGACGCATTGTTAATCAAATTCTATTGCTTTATACAAAGAACTCCAATTTACTGGTTAAAAAGTCGAGGAGTGATGGTGGCACGGTCCATTTCATCGCTACATATGCTAAACATGCATCATCACAAAAAAAAGCCGTTATTGACTCAATTGAATTGTGACCCTACAACAGAAGGGGGCCGCAGCTGGCCTCTTGGTTCTTGTTGACTTCCCTGTTTTTGACCCCATCCTTCTCTGGACTACAATACAAGGGAAAAGCTAAAAGATTTATTTTTGTATTTTGCAGTGGGGTTTTTTTTCATAATGAGAAAGTAGAAACTGTTAGAGGCAATTAAAATCGGTAACAGTTAAATACATGAGTGGGAACCAATAAATACTCCTCAATCATACTTTCTTGATGGCATTTTTACGACAATAATGAAATAATTTTATTCATTTACTAGGCTAACAATGGAAACATAACTTATAGGAGTACTTACAGATAATTGTAAGAAATCCAGAGCCCCAGGACTGTCAATCACAGAATAACATCGTTTTCTATGAAGGTTCTCAGTCATCCAGGTCCTGGTTATTCATTGTCAGATCTTATTGTCGCTGCTGGACTTTTTTTCTCGAGGCCGTGGAGAGTTCCTGCTGGGGTTTGGGTTGGTCCGAGTTAGTCGATGTTAAGAGGGTTCGTTAATTTAGTGAGTGAGTTGTTTTGCAGCAACTAGGTTGAATCTGGTGGTATAGTAGGTGTGTTTTGGGAAACAAAAGTACGAATATCTGGGACTCATCAGAGTTACAATCTGAGTCCAGTTGTCACAACAAGATCTGACGAACCCGTATAATCCTTTACCAGATATATCTTTTCCTTGCTAATCCCTGTTGTCTTCAACATGTCAGGGAGAGGAAACCCTGCCGGTCTGAGTAAACGTTGCACAAGCGGGGGATCGATGCTGGTCGATGTCTGTCGGCAAAATACTCTACCAATGATGTTTCAGACATAAAGTTTAGTGATGTTTCGTGACTTCGGTGGGAGTTTGAAAAAAACAGGAATGACACTGTGACCTGTGACCTCCACATCCCATTTATGAACCCTGCAGGACACACAATGAAACACAACTGTTAAAAAAGGGCACCGCTGTCAGGGTTTTCAAACCAACCGTGCGGGAACAAGATGCTTTCCACTGCTTGTTTGATCTCCAGGAGTCGGACCTACTCTCGCTGGCTCGCTCGCTACTCCAGGCCTGGGCGGACCCTCTGGTGCTCCTGTCCTCCTCGGCCAACTACCTGCCACATCTGGCTCAGAGCAACATATCCACCAAGATCCAGGAGCTGAAGGAGCACTCGAGAAATCTAGGAGACGGTCTGAACGTTCTGTCAAGCAAGGTGTGCAATCCTTGGAGGACACCTGTCGATATCATTAGTCTAAACTTAAGATATTAAATACCTTCTTGTTGGGTTCCAGATTTCTCCCGCAGCACAGATCGCCTTCCTGCCGTACAGCGGAGGCAATGACATCGGTCAGGACAGGCTGTCCAAGCTGATCAACTTCCATTTCCTGTTGTCCTGCTTTCGCCGTGACTCGCACAAGATCGACAGCTTCCTGAAAGTCCTACGTTGCAGGGCTGCTAAAATGCAACCACAGCTGTGCTGAAGTGGCCGCGGAGCGCAAGCGGGTTTGACGCAGCCAGTTCGTGCTTTAGAACACTATGTAGAATTTATTGCTCGGAAGTCGACTGGTATGGCTACCTGCAAGCTTTGTGAGAATGAAGAGAAGTAGAGGTTTAGAGCCCCCAGCCTTCCCTCTC
>CAAKHD010010455.1:19155-35743 GCA_901007705.1 Fistularia tabacaria
GGGCCCCCCCAAGATTTTGGGAAAAAAAAAAAGAAAAGGGTTTGACCCCCCCCCCCCCCCCCCCCATGAAACAGCTTGCTTAAATTTCACCAATATATTTTTAATGATGTTTTTTTCTTTACATCGTGAGTTTGAGGAAGATCTGAGGCGGAAGGAAAAGACTCACGGTGGGTTCGCGCCAAAACATACAGCACCATTTGTGTTTGTCCAATCAACTCCCTCCCTTAGTTTCCTATGGAGAAGCCCACTCCACTGTCCTGGCAAAGGTAACTACTTTTTGAGTGAGTCACTCACTTCTCACTTTGAGAAGTCAAATCTCAAACTTAATATTGCATTCTTGACAAAAAAAAAAGTGAACCGAGGTCACGGATGGTATCGATGATGATGGTGATGCTTATAGGGACACTTTTCCCTTCTCTGTCACAATTGATCATGGACGGCCCATGTAGGTACAACATTGCCCCCTAGTGAAATGTATGGAGTCTGGCAGAATCCTAGCAGATGCGCCGAAGGGGAACTGCGTATGATCTGCAGTGGCATCGGACCCCCCCCCCCCTTTTTTGTTTTTTTCCCACCAGTCCGATGTTATAACCATGTTGCGAGCACAAATTGTGGTAGAAAAGCGACTTCTCCCTTCCTCTTTTCCTTCTGAAGGAAGACGAGCTACCAAAAGCTTCCCATTGGTCTGCGCTTATCCAGCTAATGCTGTGTTGCTAGTGGAAATAAAAAATCCTGCTGAATTCAAATCCCGTGGCCTTTGCTTTGTCTCAAACATACCATCAGGCCTCGGAGGAGGATGATTTGGCTTAACGGAAACTTCCGACCGACTCGCTTTCCTCAAATTCATTTTGAATGCCAAGACAGCATTGTTTTCCTGAAAATATATCAATAAAAAAATAACTCTTTTGCACCAATATTTTCCTCTAAGTTGTTTTGTATTATTAGATTTTCATCTATGTTTCATTGTGATGCCGTCGAGCAAATCAGCCGCCAGAACTATCCATCCGCAAAGAAAGCCCTTATAGGGTTACACTGTGTTTTTTGACCATGGGAGGAAACTGGAGAACCTGGAGAAAACCCATGCAGGCATGGGAGAACATGGAGCCTCCACACAGAAAGGCCACCTGTCAGAATAAAACCAGGGACCTCCTCCTCCATATGCGGCCATGTGATTGACTAGCTACCGGCGAGCCTTTCCTCTCGCCCAATGGCAGCTGGGATCGTCTCCGGTCCCATGGGAAGTCCTGGGTGCAGGATACCTGGTAAATATAAGGTTTGAATTCGTGAAAGATATACATGACCTCTTTTTTCGAAAAGACTTCTCATAGATATCTAGCAGTTTCTCTCCATTTCAGTCACAGAAAATGTGAGGATGGGGAAGTTGATGCGGTGAAGAACTGAAATCCGAAATTAAGCAGAACGTTACTTCTCTACTTGTTCTTGCCTTCAAACAGCCGAGGCCAGGAAGGATGTTTGGCGTTTTGCAACATTCACTGTGCTTTTCGGTGCTCTGCCCTTCCGGAGACTCACCGGCGAGTGCATGACTGGTAAGCCAAATAGTTTCCAGCACACACGTTGACCTTAAATACAGACAGCAAATCATTACAGCAACCCCTCCCACACCTTAAATGTTATTATAACTCAATGAAAAATTTGAAACATTTCAAGACCGAGCGTTCACAAGTGTAAATGAAATGATTTTGGGGAGGGATAGGGACTATATTGGTAGACAGATGCTGAAATGGGAGATGCCAGGCAGGAGGTCTAGAGGAAGACCGAAGAGAAGATTTATGGACGTAGTGAGAGAAGATATGAAGGTAGTTGATGTGAGAGAGGAGGATACAGAGAATAGGGTTAGATGGAGGAGGTTGATTCGCTGTGGCGACCCCTGAAGGGAAAAGCTGAAAGGAAAAGAAGAAGAAGAAGATATGAAACTCAGGATGAGGTAAAAATGGCCCAATTTTATCTGTTACGACGGAGTAGTCATAACTTCAAAACATGACCACAAAAACATGAAATCCAAGAAAACATAAAGTCCAGAGCTGGTCTCGCTCACAGCGGTTGACCAGCAAGCCGATGACAAAAGAAGCAGAGTTTTATTTCTGCAGGAGTTCGTGGAGGGGAAATTACACAACCTCGTATCACGGTTAACGGTGGTTAAAGTGGACAAATTAACAACCCTGTTACAATCTTTGAAGCAAGCGTGAATTTTAATTTCCACTTGGTCTTGACAAGACATGGGGTTTCCGTGCTCAGCGATAAATCCATCCCTTTTCCCCTCTAGAACAGTCTTTTATGCACAAATAGATGCAGAAGCCGTGCACATACAAAGCACATGAACAAGAATATTGTTTCTGAATTTATTCATACCAGGTGGGTTTTGTTTGTGTTCGGAAGCTTCATGATGCATTCAGTATTTTCGCAGACATGAAATCATTATTTTTGGCCATCAGCATCTGAAGGGTGGCAGTTGCCAAGTGTCACGACGATCTCTGGGGGCTCAGGCGTGAAGAGGAGCTGAGCGTTCTGGTTGTCTGAGGGGAAGAACTACGGCGACAAATTGGAAAACGTGTTGTCTCAAAAACAACAGCCAAGAAGCGGGAGCAAATACCCAAGTCTGCATCCAGACAAATCTAGCAGGGCTCATGAGCAAAGGAAGCCAAGGGTGGATGTTGCACGAATAATCCGTCATTGGCTCAACTTCCTTCACTGTTAGGAAATCTCCAGATGGAGATGATTTTCCGACAATTAACTAACTTGAACAACCAGCGCGTAGCTCCCGAGGGAGGCTATTAGGCCAATTTGCAACTCAGTGGCTCCATCAAAGAGAAAGAAGGTGAAATAATACTACTATTCCTGCCTAACTCTCCAAGACTGCAGCTGGAAAACCTGAGGCCATTTTGTAGCATGATAATATGCAATACTTAATTTCCAAACCAATAAATAATCAGTTAATAAAGTCTTATTTGCAACTGTTGGTCCAAATCTGGCTCACTTGCTGCTTCCGCTCATGATGTAGGTCTGGGGAACAATACAAGTTATAGAAATGAAAATAGCATTAGCATTAGCAACATGTGCATGCAATTCCAATAACTTAACTGTCAGATAATTGTAAGATGTTTCTGACCTCCAACACATTATATGTGTATCAGTGTCAGATTATTGGATGGAGGGTTTTGTCATGGAAAAGACTATGGTCATTAAAATTTGTTTGCCAAAAACAAAAGATCTCCAAAAACCCCCGCGTTCAGCTTTCCCTCCCACGACAAGAGACAGCATTTGGGATCAATCGATGGAAAACGTATTCCAAAAAGTATTTTGATCATTTAAAAAAAAGGCTTAAGAGATAAATGGACAATTTTGACAAGGCAGGAAAATGGAGTGTTTTATATCTTGTCAATGACCATTGGGATTAACATAAAACTGGTGGTTAGTTAGCATCAGAGGCACAGGTGACAACTAGGCGGCGCTGTTGAGGCAAGAATCTTATATCTTCGCAACGACAGCGCACATTACTACAGATCTTTGTGGATGACCACCCGGGGGCAGAGGGGCAGCCTTTGACACCAGACGTCCCAGGAGTGGCATTTTTACGCAAAGTTGGAATACACTGAAAACCCAGAGGACTAGTGCCTCTGGATCAACTCTTTCTCACGAATCATTAAAAAGAACTGAATACATGAATGATGCTTCAATGCCCTCTCAATGTGTAAAGGATAAAGACGAAAGAGGAAATATTTTAGTTTTCCTAACAACATTACAATTATTAAACGCTTGCAATTGTAGCTGGAGTTCCATTTTTCCTTTATTTCCTGATGTAACGTCATTCACTGTGACATAACCAAGTAGGCTTTCATCGCCACCACTAGGAGGCGGAGTTGGACCCTGCACTGGAAGTCTGATGCCCAACGCCTGACACGTGACCCGGGTCTGTTCACAACCCTCATGTCCATCATAGCGCTCCCAGGATATCAACAACAACAACCTCCAACCAGGGTCCACAGTCAAGATTCACCCTTGCAAACAGTATCTGATACATGAGATCAATACAAAGCAAACACCACCTTATCCACACACAGGGTGGAAAGTTCTCTGAGACGGTATTGAGAAGTATTAAAAGGGGTCATCTTTCAGAAAAGCTTTGCAAGGCAAAAGTCCTTGGGACTGTCAAAGTGTGAGCGTGTCCACATTCCACATGCTTGCACCACGTTGCCCCCCCTTCGCAGCCCATCCTCATCCTCCTCTTCATCCTCATCCTCATCCTCATCCATGTTCCTCTATGCCTCTTTTTGTCTCATTTGTCCTCTCATCTGTTTTCAGGCATTTTCTCTCTGCATCTGTCTCCCTCTGCCCACAACCTCCTGCCCCCAAATTCTGGTCTCGCTTTCTCTCTATCTTTGTGTCTCTCTTTTTTCCTCTCTCGCTCTCTCTTTCTCGCCGTCTCTCTGTCCTGCTCTGACACATGGAGTTAAAGCCAGGACATGTCTGCCTGGGAGGGGAGGAGGGTAACACTCTTACATAACACAAGTGTGCATGAATGAACCCATGGGGGAGGAGCAGTCATGTGTTTTCATCTGTGTGTATTAGTGTGTCTGTGTGCATGCATGTGTGTGTGTGTGTGTGTGTGTGTGTGTGTGTGTGTGTGTGTGTGTGTGTGTGTGTGTGTGTGTGTGTGTGTGTGTCTGCACGCGCTCACAAACGCTAGTACATGTGCATGTGTTTTAATATGGATATCAGACAAACGTGAGGTAGTTGGCAAAGAAAACCACTCAGTATCTGAAACCTTATTTGATAACTAGTTACTTTTTAGCTTCCCCGGTTCCAACTGCGCTGCTGATGTCACTCGTGGCGTTCAGCCAAAACACACAAAACTGTACTTTATATTCTGTAGGAATAAAACAAAACAGCAATAAAACAATCCCTGTGTGTTGTAGTTACAAAGCACACGCCAAGGTACTTCCATCCCGCTGCACAGGGAATAACAATGCTGTGGAAAACTACAATAAAGTACCAGCCCTCCCAAACAATAGGAATTAGCCGATTGATGGAGCAAAATAAAAAAGGTTTGAAGGCATTGAAAAGTGGTAAACAACAATGTTTCAAAGAAAAAAAAATATAAATGAGTAAACATACTCATTAAATTGAAATAAGATGAAAAAGGAGAAGGGGAAGAGAGACAAAACCCATGGGAAGCTGAAAATGGGTAACAATCGATATTAATACAAGAAATCTTAATCTTATACGCAGGGGGGTTCGAGCGTCCTCCTTGGAACTGCACATTCCTGGTTCGATTCCCGGCTTCTCCTGGTGTATCGAAGTGATGTTGAGCAAGATACAGAACCCCAAGATGCTCCCCTGGCGCTGCTCATTTGCTGCCTTCTGCTCCTGGTTCATCCATGATGGGTTAAATGGAGTGGTCAGATTTCGCTGATGTTGTGCTGTATGTATAACCAAATGTGATGAATAAGCAATTTCTATTTTTATTAAAAGTAGAATGAACAAATATAGATAAAGAGCATGTACTGTTATCTGTTAGGCTGATGTATTGTATGTATTGTACTGGCTAACTTATAGGTGCACTAACTTTTGGTATACTGACTTGGATTAGGTACTTTAACCTTTTATTCTAAAGAGGTGATTCTATCACAGTGTGTCCCCAATAGACTCTATAGACTGTTCACTCCAGAACCTGTTTACAGCATTTTAAAGGAAACAATGTCTCCCTCTCTTTCTGCATTAAAGGTCAAGTGGGCAGAAGGACAAAACAGATGATTCCCCATCTCCACCGGCAGCGCAAGGCAGTCACCCCACATCTGTCTGAAACAACAAAGCAGAATGGATGAAACGACGGTCGGCCTGTTTTCGAATGTTGCAGCTCTGTTGCGTAAAAACCTGTAAAAAAAAACAAAAAACCTCACGAGCTGAGATGAAAATATGCCTGGATGTTGTGGGGGGGGGTGTTCTGCTTAACCTCACAAAGAGTCAGAGCTATGTGTAGTTACGACAAGATGACTGAGAATGGCTGTGTGAGAGGGGCTTCTGAGGTTCTTCACCTGATGGTGGTGGTATGGGTATGTGGAAGTGGAACAAGCGGTCCAGAACATCTGCAATGTTTATGATTTCAACTGGAGTTAGTGCAAGCCAGCCGGCTCAACATCAATCTAATGAACATTAAGTTTGACCTCTGCAGACTGTTCAGTGATAACGGCCAGTGAATAACAGGGGATGACGTAAGTCGATAATATGTTTTGGACACTTCTGTGCTGCTGCCGGAGATAAATAACCAAATCACTCTGCAGAAGTTGGATCTTTGAGATAGTTATATTTATGTATCATGGGGAAATAAAAGGGGAATGACGGTTAGCATTAGCATCTACGCAAACCTATGCAAACCATCTGGGTTTTGCTTCCACGTTGGATTGGACAAGACAAACCTCTCATCCTATAATTCCATACTTTTATTGATTGGTTGATTAAAAAAAAAAAAGAAGAAAACATTTCTTGGACCAAAGGATATAGCCCACTATGGTAGAAATTGTACATTTCAAAATATATTAAACCCTGAAAATTCTATTTTACCCAACAGAAGTTGCATCCCACTGGTCAATGGAAATGTCAACGTGAAGACACTTTAAGAAATTAAATCTAATTAAATAAATCATTACGCATGCTGCTTATATACAGGTTCAGAGGGTCTGATGGCAATCGCACATGACGAGGTGGATTTCACACTGGGCCGCTCTCCTGTTCTGTCACAGGGCCTCATATACAGACATAAGCACTCGTTCTTGTATTTACTGGATATGGAGTCTCCGGTTGACACGCTTGATTGGCCGGAGAACCAAGATATAGCGTACACAGTCAGGCACGGGGAGATCATACAAACTATGATCATACAAACAGATCATACAAACTACACACATGAATAATAATAATAATAATACATTTTATCGCCTTACTCGACTCTCAAGGACACTGTCCAGGCATATAAATATACACAAAATACAGATTTAAAACAAACAATAAAAATAAAAACGTCAAAAGGGACAAAGTGGTAATAATAAACAAATAAATAAATAAAAGTGACAAAGCAGTTGGCTTCAGACAGAAAAGGATGCTTTAAAGCAACAGTCAGCCATTGGTTTTAAAACCGACAACTTTCAGGCTGATTAGCAACAGTGTCAAGCACCACAAAACCCTGTAACCCTCAGATATTGTTTTGGAATTGGAAATGTTAAAAAAAAGGTAGTTTGGATGCATAGATTGCTTGCACAACTTTGGATTACTGTCAAATTTCAGGTCGGGGCCCAAAAAAGTGTTGGAATCCCTGCTTTAAATGGAACAGCAGCATTATCTAGCATTAAATTATGTCAAGGATTTTGCTCTAAAGGGGATTTTAAGTCAGAAACCGATAAACATCTCAACTTAACAACCACCTCATATGACGGAGGGGCAGGTTATGTAATCACACTGGTTAGAAAATGTGTTTATGATGCAAAGACACGCTGTCAAAATTTATACTGTACTTTTTTTTCGAGGATTTGTGAATTAGCAGCGCTGTCAGTAATTATGAGCATCATCCAAAACACCGCTCTATTATTAGAACTTCGCTGGGAGCAGTTTTCCTTTAGTTGAGGGGAAAAATCTGTAATGGATGTCCCAGTGTATCAATCTCCCCCCCCAGTATACTTGTGTATGTGTGTCCATTTGTGTCTCTTTCACACAAACTTCATCATGATCTGAGCAACACACACACACACACACACACACACACACACACACACACACACACACACACACACACACACACACACACACACACACACACACACACGCACGCACGCGCACACACACACACAAACCATGCCAGTCTGCAGCATGTCTGCTCTGTACCAGCTGTGCTTTTTTGAGGGGGGGGGGGGGTTAAGCTGTCAAGGACTTTGGATTGGCAGACAGCAAAGTCACTGTTACATCATCTTCTCTATAATAATCTTGAAACCATTGATGAGTGCTTTTCATTTGTCGTATTCCAAATATAGCCGCCACTACTCCTGTGCGTAAGTACTGTATTTGAGTTAGCGCTACTTTCAATAGGGTTTCATTTATGTACATTTACATGTGGATTTTTTTTTTCCCTTTCTGGATGACTGTCAACATTTCTCTCCAGTCAACCTCATCATCATCACTTGGGTGCAGAGCAGTGTTGACAGCCGTTGACCGTCACTGCTGCTGATGGAAAAGGAGAGCCCGCCTCTGCGTCTCCATCCATTATTTCTGACTGACTTCTTTTGCAGGCATTGAGCATTTACAGGTGACGCAAGTTAGCTTGAAGGCTTTATCAGAGAACACCGTTTCTTTGCTACAATATAAAGGAGATATTTTTTTTTATTAACTACCGTGACAATAATGACCAATGACACAATGACCAGAAGTCTTACGTGTTGTGCTCCCCTATCATAGGACAAGTAAAATAATTGCAAAATGTGTTTTTTTTGTATTTTCGGTTAAACAACGGGAAACTATGCCATTGTTTTAACAGGCTATTGAATATCAAGAGGCTTGTGGAGATATTAGGGGACAGTCTAAGAGTCGGGTAACTGAGAGGAGGCAGGGTTCTCAGGGTCATTGCAGCTTGCGCGCATGAGCTGCAAGGAAAATTCCATGTGGGGAAGCTTGTCTGGGTCTGGCTTTTTCAAATGCCATGCAGGACACAACATGAAAGACTCCACCGCTATGAACTGTGGACAAATACACCTCTGAATGAACCACCAATAATCAATAGCTGACGGGGCCGAGGGCGCAGAACCTTAAAAAGATCCAGTGAGGTCGCTTGAGCCAGAGGTCCTCGCAGTGACTGCTATTAACTTGTACTCCCAGTAATATCTCAGATTTATTGAAATTTTTCATATCATCCCTTTTGGAAGCAAAAATGGCAATTCCTTTGAAACAATTGGGCTCAAGTATGACAATGGATAAACGGATATTATATTTTGCTGTCAATGCAGGGCAGGCATCTTTTTGGAAAATTATACACAAGTTGAAAATGTCATCAGTATTAAAGAATAGATAATCGTAACAATATATAAGACTCTTGCTTGAATGGCCATCATAGGGTTAGGGTTGTGTTGGAGGATTTCGTGTCCCTCTGCTCCAGGGAGCCTGGTTGTCTGGGTCATCAGAAGGTGGTGGGTTCTCTAAAGGCAAAGCTTTCCTAGATGAGGGTCGAGACTAAGAATCATTTAAAAGATAGCTGATGATCGACCAAAAAAGGCCCTTGCCTTGAATAGGAAGACAAAGTATCGTCCTGGAGCCAGGCCGGGGGGGGGTTGGTGGTTGTGGCTAGTCCTCGACCAGGGGTCAGACACAACCCGAACAAACAGCGAGAAGCCATCACCCTGTGGCTCCGCCAACTGAAGAGGGAGAACATCAGGGTCATGTCCTATGTAGTCTAGGTGGCAGAAACGTTAGCTTGGTGTTCTTGAGGTGTGGAATGTTACCTCTCTGGTAAGGAAGGAGTCAGAGGTTGTGCGAGAGGTTTAGCTGGGCTCCAATCATGGCCCCAGCTGAGCATCAGTGTGTTGGCATTTTCCCTGCACATTGAGCGAGTCACTCCTCTACGATTATTTTGGGAGGGAAGGAGATCCCTGGTCGTTTTACTTCTGCCTCAAACAGTCTGTCAGAGCCGTTGGGTGGCTTCCAAGATGGTACACTTTTGTGGACACCAGCAATGGCGGAGGCAGTTAGGGCAGAAGAAAGAGGGCTTTCGGGGATGGTTAGCCCAGGGGACTTCTTGGACTGCTAACATGTCTGGAAAAGGCTACAGCTTTGGGGGTTGCAGAGAAAAAACAACAACACAATGCTGCTGGTCAGCCTTCAAGAAAAGTTTATACCAAAGAAAGGAGAATTAGGTCAAGCACTTGGAACATTGTGGATTACATCCAGATCGTCAAACAATAGACAGGCTCATTCAAACCTGGAGGTTTCATGGAAGCACACTCATCCTGTCAACATGTGATTCTTAGACGTGGAGAAGGCTAATGACCATGTCACATGGGGTGCGCTGAGGGGGGCTGGGGGGGGGAGGGGGGCTATGGGAGTTTGGGTTCCTGGGGTCATTATTATGAGCCACTGAGTCTGTGTACAAATCGACTCCGCATCACAGGGTCAATTGAGGTTGTTTGGGCACTCGGTGATGATGTGCCCTGGGTGCCTCCCGTTACGGGTGGCACACCTGGCAGGAGGCCCACTGTTAATCCTTGAATAAACTGGAGGGATTATACATCCCATCTGGCCCGGAAAATCCTTGAGGCTCCTCAAAACGTCCTCTTGTGGGAACAGCCAGGGGCACCTGGGCGACATACTCAGTGTACTGAAACCCCACCGTGGATAAGCGATGGTACAATGATGATGATGAAACATATAGTAGCGCTGTAACATTTTAGAATAATATCAAAGTAGTTACTGTAAATTCGGAGAACATCTGTAAGAGCAGCGGGACCCTTGAAATTAAACCGTATTAAAACTTAAAGACTGAACAAGACTTTCAAATTCAATATTAAAAGAATTGGGTGAACTGTGAATGAACTCATTAATGTCAGTCCAGTAATTTTGGCCTCCTCAAAAGGAATGTCTAATCCCGGTTTGAAAGTAGAGCAAATCTAAATATTGGAATGAGAGTCTTTGCTAAATCAAATGTGACCTCATTTACTTGTTGCTTTAATTCACAAGTTTCTACAGTTGGTTTGGTTGAAAAGCTGGAAATGTGATAGCGTCTCGTCTCTCAAGAAGAGATTTGTCAGTTAAATGTTAAGGCCTCACTAATGTGACAGTGATTTCCATCGTAACTGTGAAAACATTGAGAACCGGTTGATTCCTGTGCGAATCAAAGCTGGATGGACGTGAGCAGCCCCACGACCGGCTGCGTTAACTGCTAGATTCATTCATCATTGACACAGTACAACACACTGATCGGGATCCTGATCAGGAAGATACCATGACTCGGGTTGAAAAAGTATAAGACCTTGTTCGAACACGATTCCAACTTACCGAAATAGGGTTCATAGTATTTTACTGATGGGACAATGAATGCAATTCCCCATTTATTTAGGCAAATCTATGGATTTCTGATTGAATGCACACATTCCCACACGGGGGAAGGATCAAACATAGATCTGAGGTCATAAACTTTAGTTTCCATTTTTAAAGTCTGCTGTTTTATCGCTCTTTTCTAAAAAAAAACAACCTTTGCTTCATTTTATTGTGTGTGTGTGTGTGTGTGTGTGTGTGTGTGTGTTTGTGTCAAAGAAAACAGAGACCAAACAGGCAAATTGATAAATGGTTTATATGACGTATGCTAAATGTCACACAGCCACGAAGACAGATATCTTGCAGAAGCTATTCTTTGACTGTGACATCACCCATTTGCCAAAGCAAACAAAACGAGCTTTTTGAATACACAGCCACTACATCTCAATGCGGTTTTACATTCAGCATCGTGTTTGCAGCTTCGACAGCAGGTACGTCTGTTGTTTCCGAGTATTCACATGATTGTCTCTTTGATTATATGATTGGGGGAGGAGCAGTTCCAAGTCACTGCGGGGGGGGAATGACTGAGCGAAAAGAAAACAAGAGAGGACGTTTTCATCTCGAGATTCGTTGGGCTTTGGGCGCTATTCTCGTTCAAAGCAGTTTGTCGGCCTTTATTTAGAAAACTGGAAATAACTACAAGTCTATTAATCATATAAATGTCAATTTTGTCAGTACACCCATATATTGAGATTACACACACATACTGTACATCTGCCAGCCAGTGCTTACCACCCAAAGAATGGCTTCAGAGTCAAATACTATTGATTGTGAAAAGACATAAAAGCAAATACCCTTTTTTTAAAATCTTCAGCTTTGTCACAATGACGTATCTCTCGAGCTAAACATACCGTTTCAAAGTGAAACGGACTGAACAGGAACACTGGACTAAAATATTCTCTGATATCGGATTGTTGTATATTCTACAAAGGTGGGTTATTTGATTCCTTTAGCGACCTCCCTCCCTTTACTTTGGCGCTAAACAGGAAGAGGCATCGAGCGGTTTGCATAAATCTGTACTGGCGTCGGTAAAAATGGTGGAGCCCAATGCGCGGGGTGTTCTGTTATGAGGGTTGAATAAATGAGGTACAGATCCTTTGGTGAGCTTATGTAACGATTCCACTAACTTCAATACAGTGCGGGTGACTGCTCCAAAGATGATGGAATAGTGCCAATAATAACATCACCTAAAGGTCAAGTGACAGGAAATTGGACAGAAAGTAACTAGTGCCAACCAGAAAATAGTCCATAAACTTCTGTTCATAGAAGTAATTGTTATGACTTCAGGCACCTCTACCAGTTTGGAGTGTTTACTCCAGGTAGTAGCTCCTGTAGAACTGCTACACTTTTTTAAGTTTATCAATGTCTTTTGGTTAGCAAGTACCAAGTGATCAAAATCCCCTCCTACAGAAAGGAAGGTTGAAAGAAAGTGGCCTATAGAAAAAAAGCTCATTCCAAACTCCGAATGTTAAAGCAAAGTGTGCTGGTTAGCAGCAGACTGGCCCAGAGTTTAAGTCTCATTGCCTGCATGTAGATGCCTGCTTCACACTCACAGAATAGAAGATTTTGGGTTATTCAGATTCAGACCATAATACAAGGCTTTGCTCGTACACTTCATCTTTGAAGAAACACTGCTGTGTGGGCAGTTGGGGCCAAACGGTTGCTTGAGCAAGTATTCCACGTTTTGAGAATTTTTTTTTTTTTTCTGCCTTGACTGCCCCGTCTCTCTAAAGTTACACTAACTAGAATATGAGAATTAATGTCAATGGCAGCTACAACATCGGACATTGGTTTTGAAGTCAAGCAGGAGTTTGTTTTGTATGCTGCACAGAAACAAAAATAAAAAAACAAAAAAAATGTATAAATGTTCACAACCTACACCACTAGAGTCCTTTTGGCCCGAGGACTTCTTAGACATAAGAATTATGAATGTGGAATATATAAAATTAGAGTTGGTTTTCAATGTTGTGTCTTCCATGCAGCCTCTGCACAGAATCGAAGGACTGATCTTCGACGACATCTGGTGAGGCTGAAAGTCTGTGGTTTGCCAACAAAAATTAGCTGCGGATAAATCTTGCTGTGGCACCTGGATTCGCTAATTTTTTAGTTCTTGAACTAAAAGGAGCCTCGTGGATGAGAAGTGAAACTTAATCAGGAAATTAAGGAAGTCCAGTTGCCACAACAAGATTTATCACCAACTGGCTGCCGGGCACCAAAAAACGTACGAACGAGTGCTTTCTGCAGTTTGTGTAATGACATTTTGTGTGTTACTTGCCTGAGGAGCGATCAACTGATGGCAAATGTTGCACAAAGTAATATGGGCCTACGACAAACGAGAAAAAAAATCGAACTGTAACTTTTTAAACCTTTTTTTCTGCTTAACAATTCTAAAAGACTCTTGATTAAGGTCAGCCAGAAATAGGGTGTTTTGTCCTCCAATTTGGTCTCATGGGCTTGGAGGGGTTTAATAAAAAAAGGGGACTTTTGCATATTTTGTGATTGCTGCATGGCAAGTATTAGGCACATAAATGGACATGATGAGATTAAGCTGAAGTTTTTCCAGTTGCAAATATTTCACGTTCACATTTGTCATTTTTTTGTGTCCATTAGGAGCCAGAAGAGTTTTAGGTCATGCTAAATCTGGGCAGATTCAAGAGTTCCAAGTCCTACTGGGAGTCGGGAATCAAGACGCTTCGGATCTTCGAGGACATGCAACGTATGGTTGCGTTTCTAAAACCGTAGACCATGTGCAGAATCCAAAGTGCATTGTCGTGCTCTGAGAAGGTGAAACACATTTAACAAAAGATCGTAAGACCAAAATAGGGCAGTACTCAGAAGCTTTAAAGACGGTTTTAATGACATATAATGTCTTTTTCAACCAGCTGAACTGAAGCTGAACAGAACCTTGGGTGACATTTTAGTACAAGCTTCAAATGCAAAAAATAAGGATGTTCTGAAAGTGCATATGCCTGCTGTCACAGTAAAGCATCAACACGGATAGAGACATTCACTTACCAAGAAAAATCAGATCGGCATGAGAGGAACAACCAGAGAAATTAGCTTTTTTTTTTTCCTATTCGAAACAATGTCACTTCATCTCTTACTATACATAGCTTAGGGTACTCAATCCTCACACCACAAACATCATATATCAAAAAAAAAAACAAACAAATGGATCAGTAGCACTCTGTCACACAGCTGAGGTTTTAACCCCGCATGCAAACTCATCCTCCGAGAAGAAGCAGAACAGTGAAGACTTGGTGCACGACAGAAGCAACATTAACATCAAAAACAATATGAGTGCGTGACTTCCCACCATGTCTTTAATGTTAAAATCACAATTATTTTACATTCCACATCTGGACATATTCCTCTGGGGATTGTCTTCTTTCTCCAAACCCCCCCCACTCCCCCCCCAAAAACAGAGTACTCGCACGAGTCGCTCATCTGAGTGTCTTTGTGTCAGGGACGGAAACAGGCGCACACAGAGGGCAGAATTAAAGAAATTGTGGAGAGAAAGCGTAATGACATTACAGGCGGCCGATACCAGGCGATGTGGGGCAGCGCAGGATGGGAGTCGGTTGTACGGTGACTCGGAGATGCTTCCCTGGATTAGTATTGGAATATTACAGCAGAGTTGCAAGAGATTTGAACTGTTTCCAAAGTGTTTCTTAGAATTGTGCCACGCGACGCAATTGCAGACAGGTTCACAGTATAGTTTATTGCAGTTGTGACATAAAAACAACACAGTTCTGTCATCACTGAGCTGAAGATATGCATAAGCATATGTGTGTTTGTGTCATATATATATATGTATATATATATATATACACCCCGTATAATCATGTCATTCATGTGTTGCAGCCTGAACATACTCAAATGTGCCTAATATATATGCATATATATGTACATATATATGTATATACATATATATTTCTTATTCATAATTACACCTGGATTTAATGTCCAAGTAAAGAGGGTAGATGGTGAGGGATGGTCAGTGAATGTTGGTCTGTCTCTCTGCTATGCTGGTGCAACTGATCATGGCTGAAGGCAGAGTGTTCTGTGCTGCTGGTGTGTCTGAGACTGGGGGCGGGGTGGGATCTCTCCAGTGACAATTAAGCTAAAAGACTGAAAAACAGACACCGAGTAGCAGCGCCGCGAGCTCTGCTGCCAGCTCGAATCTGGATCTCAAGGTCTGATCTCATGTTCGCGGTCGGGAAATAAGAAAATAAAATCTCTGCTTAAGGTACTTATCGATGATCGGCGGATTGATCCAGAGCGGGGGGTGGTGAAGGTAATCCATTAAGATCAATTAGTGACCACGGCTCGGGCAACAAGCATCAGGGCGCTTCCTGAAGGTGATGTAAATCATTTTACAAATTTCAATACACTTACTTAAACTGATTTCTTACATATTGATGGTCTGCTACATGACATCTATGACTGGGTTTGAATTGGCAGTATAAATTCACCCACTAGTTGCTCACCAACATGTCAGAACTGCAACGTCCACAGACAGGCTTCTGGGACATTACCTGGGTGTGGCACAGCCTTTCATTCACATTGACGGTAGAGTAGGCAGAGTCGTGTACAATCACAGCGGATCACAAGACGGCTTTTGTGACGTGGCTGCTTGCTCATCCTATTGCTGTGTGTGTATGTGTGTGTGTGTGTGTGTCCTTTTGTTTCTAGTGCTTACGGTACTATTTTAATACCCTGCAACATGGACTGGTAACACAGAGAGGCGTCACCTGAAGGCAACGTCACAATCCTCAGGCTGCTTTCACAAAGATAGGCTTTAAGTAACTTGTCTCTCTATTCAGGTCTCACTTAAGGCTGTTTTTATACATATACGACAGAGTAATGGTGTTTTACCCATCAGCCCAGATTGTGAAGTCTCATTACACATGAGACCTGTGGAAATGGTAATGAGCAGAAGTTTCTTCATGTAGGACTCCGTTCTCCTTCACCAGTCAGACTAAAAAGAGCTTCCCTGGTTAACAACCTCTGTGGAAATCCTGGTAATCCATGTTTCGCAATTGCACACTTTTTAAACAAAGTGTTCAGTCAGTGGGTGGGTTGATGAAAATTGGGAAATGGAAAGGCCTGTGTCTAACAAATAGTGATGGAGCGAACGCTTAAGTAATCAGTGGTTTCCAGTGTCAACGTTTCCATGAAACAATAACTATAACACATTTTGACCTACAAAACATCAGTGTAAACCTGGTCTGAGGCCTGAATAATATAATTACAATGTTTAAAAGAGGAAACAACAATGGAATGTCACGAGTTTAGCAGCAAATTGAGAAATTTCGGTTGTTCGAGACGCCCGTGTCATTTACTCACACGTCTGATGCGATTAAGTGCAAAACATTTATCTGGAGGGGCGCTGTGCTACTGAGGTTCTGGGTGATTGTTTCGAGGAAAAACATCTAATTTAATTTTTTTTTTTTTTTTTTTTTTTTTTTTTTTTAAAATATCTCGATTTTTAAGGGGGAGG
>CAAKHD010010455.1:36029-53786 GCA_901007705.1 Fistularia tabacaria
TTTTTTTTTCGCGTCTGAGGGGTTTTATTGCAAAACATTTTTTTGGGGGGGGGCTGTGCTATTTAGGTTTGGGGGGTTTTTTTTGGGGAAAAATTTTTAATTTAATTTTTTTTTTTTTTTTTTTTTTTTTTTTTTTAAACTAGTGTGAATTCTCAAGGAGAGGTTTAAGTCCTGACATCTCTCAGCTTATAGAGCCTTAAGAGACTTTTACTAAATAAATATAAAAGGAACATTTGATGGTAGTTATGCTACAGTCTAACATGTTCGAAGCTCAGACTGTTCACAGCGTCACTGCTTTGTGCAGCCTAGTTTACAGAGTCCAAACTACCAGACACTACCCGACGCTCCTTTACCATGATGGTTTTTGGGACAATTCTAAAATGTACATTGATTTAGTTGGAAGCATGGCTCCTGTGACACATTTCCAGCAACTTCCGCCGTTGTATACATTTCCCCACAATCCTCATCAACCCCCAAAACACAGTATATCTTATTGCGTTGGTTCCACTGGTTAAATAAGTCCATTTCGAATGAGGGAGACTCACAATTTCAGAAAGTCTTTAATTTACGGGAAACTAAAGACAAGTTGATAACATCTTTGTGAAACCAGCCCGCTTCTTAAATTTCAACCGGTAAACCTGAAATGACGTGTTTTTACAAAACACTATGTTCTGTCACTGTGATAGAGATACTGCAAAAAGCACTGCTCTTTACATTGAGAAAGAGATAAAGGAGTGTGAAGAGTTATGATCTACTGAAAGATTCAGACACGACGGTGCAACTTATCGACCCTGATTGTCAATTGTAGTGGATGGAGAAGCAGAACATGTAGGATAGGGCTGATGGAGACTTTTTCAGCAATTTTTTTTTTGATAGTTTAAGTGATGAATAAACCTTCTAGATGGCTTTTTGTTGCTCAGATGTAACTGTCTCCAAGGGCAATTACTGTTGATGCACAATATGTGTGTTTGACCTTTCTCTCCCAGTCACCAGCTCAGTAGTCTGTTGGCTTGTCGAGCGAAAAAAAATGGGTGACACTGGAGTCCCAGCTTAGAGACGCCTTTATCCTCTGAAAGTTGCCTTTCAGTTAGATTGGTCTCGTTGTGACTTCACAAAAGTCCTGTTCAGACCTGGCATTGACAAGGGCCCAGTGTGACCCCCAGTGATATCCCACAGGTATCAATGCACCTTGGAGACATTGAGATCCAATCACACAAAGCAACTTGGTTTGGGACTCAGTCACGCTGCAAAAGTTGACCGGTCCACATTAAAATGATCGCCTTCTTAAATGAAGAGGAATCCAACGTGGACAGAAACACATCCAGGCAAACATCTGGAAAGATTTGGTTTGAGCGGAAAATTTCCATTTTGGCAAAATAACTAAGGATGTCCCTCGAGACGAGGAGTCACCCAAGATGCATTCGGTGCCATGTTACTGGGTGGGACTGTTTAACTGAGATGAGCAGTAATGCTAGGTCTGAATCTGTTGTCACCACGGGTTTCTACAAAAACACACAACTGGAAGTGAAATCGGTCCCCGAAGGAGTGTGTTGAATGCAACTTCTGCCATGTCGGTTTGTCAACAGCCTTCAGAACGCAAGAGGTCCATGTAGCTGGGTTTGCAACTCATTCGGGTGTGTGTGAGTGTGTGTATGTATGCATGACATATACTCAAACATCATATATATATTTATAAATATATACACACAATTAAATTCTGAGACCCCATTAGATGGTGTCACATTTTGAAGCTATAAATCAGAGCCAGGTATAACTGTAAGCCTCGTGAAATGATTGTATTGAATACAACAAACATATCGAACTCCAGCCTTCATCAGACACATTTTTTTTTTTTTCGTAGAACGAGACTCAGCGAGAAACTGCACTCGGACAGTTCTCGCCTGAGCCAAGCTACATGTCAAACAGAGGAAGTAAGTGACCGATGAGTAGCAGACAAATGCAGACTCGCGGCATGCTCATGTATAAAGTTATTTCCTGCATAATGATTTGGATCCTGCATAATGATTTGGATCCACGCGAGTAACAGATTCTCTCCTCGCTCTCCGTGCACTTCAACACCAGTATGTCAGTTTCACTGAATTGATTCAATAGTGTTTGAAGGAAAACCCCGGTTCATGTGGAGAAGTATAGTCTCAAATACAGGTGAGTTGGATCTAGTGAGTGACGCTTAAATACATTAAATATATGTGTGTGTTTGTGTGCATCCACAGAGTGTTGGACGGATTGGTGGGGAATAGACTGAGGAGCGTCGGCGATGACATGAGAGGTGAGGTAGAATCTGTCAGTTTCTGAGGGGATCTGAAAAAAGTTACAGGAGCTGCCTGCAGAGGTAAGCGGCAAAATCCTCGACACCACCACCACCCACCTGTACAAAACCTATCACGACTGTAGGGATGTGTGGAGGCGGGGCTGTGCTGTGATAGACAGGGTTCGGCACCAATGAGATAATGTACTCACAAACAACACAGGAACAGGAAGTGTGGTGGTCCCAATGGTTAGTAGGGAGGTGAAGAGAACAACTGAGGTAATAACTGATAAAAACTGAATGTATGTGTGTGTGTGTGTGTGTGTGTGTGTGTGTGTGTGTGTGTGTGTGTGTGTTTGTTAAAACTGGAGGTATGTGTTGGAGAGGTATTCCAGGAATAGTACTTCACTGTTAACCTCATTATCTCCCCGATCCCCTGAAGTCACTGAAGCCTCCATACAGACCCAGCTACACCCATGACTACTTTTAAGTAAAATCTGGCAGAATTTGGAGATGTTTTCTATATTTTGGCCAGTGTTGTAGAATTTTTATTACTTACCCCCCACCCCCCCGGTTTTATTCATTTTTTTACCAAATAATCTGCAAACACGTCTGTTTTTTTGTGCGACACTTTTGGGGTTCTATCAGATAACTTTGGAAACCCCTTGTGTTTGAGTGTTTTTTCAGTGTTATTGACAGCTTGATGCGCATTTTTCAAATCTATTATAAAATATTGATCTAATTGTTTGACTGAAGTATTTCTTTTAACTGAAAAAATATATGCATGCTGACAAATATATTATTAAAAAAATATCTTGGGAGCAAACCTTGTATCGGTTAAACTCCGGCCAAGGCTGTCGAAAAAATGCTCATAGCGGAAAATATAATGTGGGTCCCTTTTCACCGCGGCCGTGCTGTCATCGCAGGTTCACGCAGCGGAAAAAAAAAAAAAAAATCGAGCCGAAATTTATCGCGGTCTCTTTCAATTTCGGCAGCCAAGGACAGCATTTTGGTCCAAAAGAAGATTTATACGAGAATACTGACATATCTACCGATCACTCAAGGCGATCGATAAATAAAAGTCTATTGTAATTCATCTCGGAGCAGAACGCCTCTCACTCGGCCTCAACAAGTCGACTCGCAGCTCCGGTTAGGTGAAGGGATCCTGATGCAAGAATGAGCGTTTCTGTTCCTGAGTTATTTCTTAGATTGTTCTGGTGAACGTCTGACGACAAGGTGATCTGCACTGACAACAAGCGGGGCGGGAAACTCTGGACTCTGCTCACTTCTATCTGACGGATGAGGATGTAGGTCAGCAGCCGAAAATAACACTTACTATGCATTATGACTGCTGCTGTAAGACATCGTTCTAGAAAAAAAACAAACCAATGTTGCAGTAATCGTAAAGCTTTATAATATGTCGGGCTAGTATGTCCGAATCCTAGGTATTAGATGAGGGGCTCCGACAAAGTGTTAACACTGTGACTTCTCAGAACTCTAAGAGAGAGATTCATAGGTATCTGAGGACTGCATGGCTGTGCGTTCTGTCGCTAAACTACCACAACCTACAACATAAATATGAAAATACACTTTTTTTTAATAAGCTATGAGGTAAAAGTGTTGTGCTGTTTTATTGTGTTTTTTAGAGAATACATGTGTATGTCCCAGTGTGCATGAGACAGAGCCAAAGAGAGAGGTCAGTATGTAAAGGGAGGTAGGTTGACGACTGTTCGGGCTGCACACACAGGAGGAGGATGCCTCTGAGATGGAGGTGCACACAAGTGGTCGGGGTTGCCTGAGGAACTAATGCTGTGGAGACTTTTTTCTTTTTGAGAGTTCTGTGATTGAACGTGTGTGTGGTGTGTGTGTGTGTGTGTGTGTGTGTGTGTGTGTGTGTGTGTGTGTGTGATGTGTTGACGGTGGGTAATCCAGACATGACAAAACCAGTTAGGTTTGCATTGACAGGTAGCCCCATTTATACCGGTCATTAAAATGAGTCCCTCACGTGGGGTCTATGCGGATGGGATTTGAATGTGATTCCATTCAGAAAACACGTCCGTCCACCGTCAACGATGAGATCCAATGGAGACCCGATTGCTCGATCTAAGTGGTGTCACGCTGGTCAAAACAACAACAACAACAACAAAAACAACAACAACAATAACAACAACAAAACACAGTGAAGGCGGAGTGGAGGCTCACTGTTGTGGTTGCTACGTAGGTCATGGTCTTCTGTGTGGCTGCATTGTTTATTGACGGAGAGGAAGGCCTTTTTTTTTTTTTTTTTTTTTTTAAATGAAACTCAGAGGACTAAATTAACAGGAACATCTCAAACCTAGATATCTGCTGTCTGACTTTCCGTTGTTTATGTTACAGTTGGTTCGTAACGGGTTTCACTGCAGTTCACGGACAAGCAGTGGCATTCAGGCTTCCGGAGGCGGGTTGACAACCCGTCCACAAGATGTTTACTTCGTGTGTGGTCAAACCTGAATGCAAGGGGACAATCTCACATGTATTTTAATCCCAGGTCTGAATAGCGTCAGGGGGTACAGCTGTGTGTCTGGCGGTGGGGAGGGGGTGGGGGGTGGGGGTGGGGGGATCCGGGCGCCCGTACAGGTGCAGGAAAACGTGTTTGCATATCAGTTTTACTCCGTGCATTGTGTGTATGTGGGTGGACTTTAAATATCTGACGAAAGTTTAAACGCGTCGCGAGTACGTTCTCAGAGGGACAGGAGAGAAGCCACGTTGTCAGTTTTCTTTTCTCGACGGCGATGTGGAACTGTGACTGCTGGTGTCAGGTGCTCGGTGTCTGACCAAAGAGGGACAGAAAAGTTTACATGGCATGCCCCTGCGAAGTCGAACGATCGGGGAAAAAAATTAAATAAAATAAAAATCCAGTTTTCCTTCTCCATTTGGTTCCTCTTAAAAATCCTCTCTTCCGCTTCTCCAATTTGATTCCTTCCATGTCCAGCATTCCTTAAGCGGGTGCCATTGTTGAATTTCAAGTCACACTTCCTGGTCCTCGAAAACCTCCAGGAAGAGCGGGGGAAAGAGTTCGTTGGGGCACTCTACCTTCATGTGGAGGAAGCGGCTGGCGTGGCACGCTCCGATCATACGCAGGTCCGTCACCTTCATCAGCAGCTTGGGCCAGAAGTGGGGAATGTTGTGCTTGCGGTAGTTGATGTAGTGCTCGAACGCTAGCAGGTAGGCTTCTTGGCACTGCTCGATTTTCTCGACGCTCGTCAGCCCCGAACGGTCTAGTGAGCAAAAAAAAAAAAAAAAAAAAAAAAGGAAACGATGACGGAAGACTGTCTCCCTTGAATCCTGATTGGATTAAAATAAATCTTTCAGAGAGTGACATTTTCAGCGTAATGACAGGTTTAATTCTCTTGGGTCTAAACCGAACGACAACTTTCTAATGCTCTCGGAGCGGCACGACTAAGAAGATTACACACAATGGTCCCGTTTTTTGACCTTTCTTCTCCCTTCACATTTGTCCGGGCTGGTCGAAGACGGATGGGTGCAGCCGACTGGAAACATGACGCAAATGATTTTTTGGGGGGGGTCAGCGGAGTCAAGAGAATTAAAGCTGTTGCCTATTTTGAGGAAGAAAGAATTTACGAAGGACTGGCGAGTATGAGATGCGAACGGGATGTCGACGATAAAGCCAAACGTGACCAAAATGTCTATAAACTAGCCTGGACTTCTGAAGGATCGGGCGGGAAAACATTGACCCGTTTTCATTCATTCATTAAAAAATTCCGACATCGCATTGTGAGGTAGCGGAACCCACGAAGCCCCGGTTCGTAGTATCCAGACCGATTCCGACGGCAAGATCAATACCGCTTCCACACAAACACACACACACACACCTCCCACAGAGGGCAGACTCTGAACAGGGAACCTTGTGATTCGTAAAATGAGACGCATGTGTAAAAAGCAGCGGAGTTCCCCGGCCATGGAGGACACACGGCTCCTTGTTCACACCCGATGGGAGCGCATTAGAGAAATAGGCTGTGGATTCTGTTGCCCTAAAAATAAGAGTTATGGGTGCCTGTTAAATATCTAAGTTCAGATGTAGGGCTAGGCCTTTTTGGCTTGTAAAATTTATGAGTTAGTTATTTAATATTTTATTGTTTTTGACATTATTTTTTTTCTTTCAATAAAGAACCTCACTGCTGGATGAGAATATAACAAAAGCAAAATGCTAAAACTAAACCAAGCCCAGCCCTGTGTCAACAACATTCATTTGTTCCTCTCCTGTTTACTGATTGGATGTGGCTCCCTACCAACACAAGTAAAATATATTTGCGGTCTCGCCATTAAAAAGTATTGCAGTATTCTGTTTCTAGAGTGTTATTAATTTTCTGAGAAATTAGCCAGTCAGGGTTTATTATTTCCAATACAGCAGGAATTTCCGGTTGCCCACCCAAGGTTCTGGCAGGTTAAGGCCAGCTGTATTAAAAAGAATTGCACCCTGAGCACGGGACGGAATTTAAATGTGAATATCACAAATGGAAACAGATTCTTCCCCTGTGTTTTGATTTCCAAACATTCCATCATTGGACTCTGATTGAGATGTTTTCAATCGAGATGCACCTTAAATTTTGAAGTTCAAATGTTTCAAGTTACTTAATAGCACTGAGTCTGTTAAAAGCTTAATGAAAGACATCTTTAAACCAAATTTGCTTTCGGTTCATTCATTCATTTTCTATTCCGCTTGTCAGACATACAACCATTCATCCTCTCATTCACAAGTATGTGAACCTCCCCAAAGAACCTCCTGCATGGTTTTGGCCTATGGTAGGGAATTGGAGAACGCCTGCAAGCAGTCCCTTCACTTTCAAGTAATGAATTCAATCTTTTTATGACCTGCAATCAACAAGTCCACCATTAGCTTATTTCCATGATCTCCATGCATTGTAATGGGAGACCAAAAGTAGTAGCCAATGTTAATGTTGCTTTATTGCTTTTAAAATGACTCATCAATAAGGTTTCACACGCCGCCACCCCTTAACACTCACCTGAGCTCATCAGTAGGACAGCCTGCATCAGCGCTACTTCCGAATCATCCAGGTTGAACTGGGCCAGGCTCTTGCCCAGATCGAAGATAGCGTCCGACACCACGCCTAATCCGCCGTTCTTGAGCTGCTCACGTTTCACGGCCATCTCGCCGTTCAGCGTCAGCGTCTCGCTCTCTGGATCGTACCGTACGGCGGCGCGCAGTGACATGATCTCCATGCAGCAGCCTTTCAGCAGAATGATCTGGTCCTCGCAGGGTAGCTGGGAAAACAGAAAAATAATGGCGCGGTGACATAATACACCAGGAGATGAAGACAAAAACACGGACATGGCAACATCCTGGTGTTCGCCGCCTGGGTATTGCACAGAAAGAAATCTGGAAGTCGATGCCCGTTTTTTAAAGCGGGCGGAAGAATCAGTTTATTATTGTGCAAGAACAAGCCTGGTTTTGCTGCTGAAAGGTTCAGAATGGGATTTTTCAAGCTCACAACAGGGATGAGTGTGTTTGTGTTCGTGCATGGGGGGTGATTCAACCGGCATGTAAATAGTTTCACAGTGCTCATTATGCAAACCTGCAGCTAATGATAACATTCCCTCATATAGTTGTAAAAAGAACGCGGCTTTTTCCGCGATCACAGCCCACTTAACTTGAATTTAAGTGTGTTTTGTCGATGGCGGCGTCTCGTTGAGCTCGAACCCAATCTTTCTTTCCAAAATGTCCAAATTGATTTGAATCCACGGATTTTTCAGAGGAGATTTACATCCTACGCTCTTCATCCACAGTCAAAAGCTTACCCTTTGATATCTGCGGAGGACGTGAAATGTTTCGTTTTTTCACGCGCCATTCCCACGTTAGTGTTGAGCATGTCAAGACGTCACATGTGACGATAACGCACGAATTCAATTTTCACACCTAGCGGCGCATTGGCTTGCAGACAGTCAGATAATAGAATGGTTGTCACAAGGAAATGAGGACATATGTAAAGTAAGTTTCAAGTTTCTGTTTACTGAAAAAGTCAAGTGTCTACTGGATAAGTACTCTTATGAGGGAGCAGTCTTCCTGGACTTGAGGAAGGCATTTGATACTATCAACCACCAAGTACTACTTCAAAAAATGTTCATACTTTAATTGTTCTGATGATACTGTTCAATGGTTTAAGTCCTGCCTATCAAACAGAACGCAGTGTGTGGTGGTTGACTGTGTCAAGTCGCCTTTCCTCAGCTGTCCTCCAGGTGTCAAACAGGGATCAGTACTTGGGCCCTTATTATTTTCACTATACATGAACAACCTGCCAGATGTATGTCCCGATTTTAACATCTGAATGTATGCAGATGATGCAGTTATTTTTACTCATGATTCAACAATTGATACAATTTCATCCATTCTAACAAATGCCCTAACAAAGATCCAACATTGGCTTAAAGATAACTGCCTTGAGCTCAATCCTAAAAAAGACAATGTGCATGACGTTCACAAAAAGACCAATAAAGCAGAACAACCTTATAGTCTCTATAGCTGGAGAGATACTTGAACTGGTGTCTCAGGTCAAGTATCTCGGAATCATTCTGGACTCAAATCTAACCTTCAAGAAACATTTATAAAAGGATGTTAACACCATAAAGTTTAACCTCCAAAACTTTAAACAAATCAGGCCTTTCATCTCCACCTCTGCTGCCAAATCTTTTCTTCACTGTATGATCCTCTCTCACATCGAGTATTGTTTTACAGTATGGTCATTTGCTGGCATCACTGCACTAAAACCCATAGAACAGCTGTATAAAAAAGCCATCAAGGTTTTTGCCAAAAAAAACCTATTCTTCTCACCATTGCCCAATTTTAGAGAAATATCATCTCATGAGTTTTGAAAGTTTCAAATTTTTTAAATTATTCTTACCTTGTCTACAAATCCCTCCATGGTTTGGCCCCTCCCCCTTTGGAGGAATTTATCCGACAAAGAGACAGTAATCTTAGCTCTAGATCAGCCAGTGGAGGGGACTGTGAGGTAACATTCAGACGTACCACCACTGGACAAAACACCATCTCTGTAAAAGGGTGCACGACTTGGAATAGTCTCCAAATTATAATTCGAGAGGCTCCCATCTTTATAGCTTTTAAATAAAGAGCTTAAAAAATGGTTGAAATCTAATCAATCATGTGATCATTTGTCGACCTGATACTGTTATATACTGAGGAAGTTTTAGACAGAATGTATACGCTATTTACAGACAATGTCCCTGTCTGGGATTTTTATTGTTGTCTTAAATGTATGAGGACTACAGATGGAAAGTAGCCCATGGCTAAATCTGGCGCATTTATACAAAGTAATTGTACTGAGTGTTCATTAATGTGCACTGTCCTCTCCAAATAAACTAATAAGGTAAAGTAAAGTAAGTAAACCGTTGAGTCAAACTTGAATTAATGCCTTGATTTGAGCAGACGATCACAGCAGGATCTGGTAGGGGATGCTCTGCTATATCAAATATTCCATCCCCCAAAGCTCCCTGCTTGTCTGCCGCTAAATGAACCCATATTCCCACACCATCCAGCAACCAACCTCTGAAAACATCGGCAGTTTCTTGGCAAAGTCGACCACGCGTGTGATGGCAGGCGTCATGATCTTGGTGAATTCGCTGAAGGCTTCGAGGTCCACCTTGTCTCCGTCAGACGTGGGCACCATCGAACCTTGGCCGATGCCGTCGGGCTACAGACAGGGAACCACAGTAGCAAAGTTACAATCCACGGATGATGGAACGCTATTAGAACACAGTTCTTTGCAAGCTTGCTTGATGTTCCGTTAAGTCAAGTTAGGCTCCAGCTTCAGAAGACAAGATACAGGAAGTGAAAGGATTAGATGGTTGAGCAGTTATGAACCGAATCTATTCTTTAGTCTTGGCGAAGATCACGTCCCAACGTACCATCCCACAGATGGCTTGCAGGAGAGTTTTTGGGTTGCCAAACGGTACAGCTCCGCTTCGATTTGACGCGCCAAGTGATGCCGAACTACGTCACTGGGGAAGTTCAAAGATTTTGCAAGTGAAGGAAACGGCGCAGTGTCGTCGTTGCTAAACGCGGCTCTCAACTGATCATGGTCAGCTCATTGCAGTTGACCGCCAGAGATGATATCTGGACCGTACGAGGAACTAATCACTTGATTCTGAAGAGTGGGGAGAGAAAGCTGGGAGACACCTTGGCTTTATCTTATTTATGTTTGTCGTGGTACCAATGCAATGAGGGCGGAAAACAACCACGCCGTAAAGGTTGAGGATTACTCTCAATTTTCGTGTGGTGATAGAAATTTGGATAGAAAGCTTTATGTAAAGCACAATACAATGAAATCAAGCAGCCATTTCGGATCAAAATGCAAACCACGGGAGTTATCGCCAAAAGAAATGACGCAGAAATGATAATGACAGGATTTGTCGCTGTGCCGCTTTCCAATTCCAGACGCTTTGGGAAGACACTCCCAAAATCGAGTCCAAAGTGGGACAAGATGTACCACAGTATAATTTGAGTAATTCAATATTGTGATTTTAGAAGAGATGGTTAAAAATCTGATGATGGATTTGGTGAACATAGAATGCACAAAGGAGGATTTGTGATGGGAAATTTTAATTTTGCTCACATGAAGATGTATAATTCTTGTTAGTCAGTGAGGAAATGCGGCGGCGACTCAGACTGCCCTTTGCAAATGAAACATAAAAGGCCTTTGTGACAGAGAATTCCTCAGGTCGACCCCGTATCCACGGGCACACGCAAGAGGACATTTTATACGTCCACCGGGACGATATTTACAATGAGTTTACAATGCGTCGATGAAACCGCTTACGTTTTGAAACTAATTCTGGTATTTGGATGTAATTTGTAACCAGAACATCGTCAAATTAGAGTTAAAAAATAAGAGCGCCTCTGTTCCTTTTTTGTTGACTTTAACTCATCCTTTATTTCCGCCCGTGGAAATTTGTCACAGCGGTACTTGGAGACGTTTGTCAGCTGGTTTATTGGGTTTAGAGAACGGTAAGAACGTGAATTATACATACAACGTGTATTTATCAACTACTATTAAATTACTTTGCTAATTAACAGAAGATGACCACAGGCTGTGATACAATATTAATGTCAGAACATCAGTGTTGTGCAAATATACTGTAAAATATCGCCTCTCAGCTCCAGTGCCGTATAAATAGTAGTAGCAGCAATGTGAAGAGCTGAATTTGATAGCAGATAAAAATGGTAAAATTGCATTCAACAGTAAATATTGTCAAGTAGTATTAATAATTCTATTTTATTCCCGCCAGCGCAATTATGTTGAGATACATAAACACATAAACCTCCTTAACTGGATAAATGAATTTGATCAGTTCAGTTCAGATGCCGGTTAAACCGATCGCCGTCCACGGAAAGTAAGCACGGAATGACAACTTCATACCCCTCCTAGTATCAGTGTGACTACATCTTTATTTAGGATTCACATTTGCACTACACCGGTCATATGAGAGACTATTTTGTTTAGTTTTTTTCTCTGGTCATTCAAGGTCTCCACCACATTTTGCATGCATTCTACAGTAAACGGAGCGGCTAAAAAAGGCCAGGACAGACCGTCCTTCCTGTGCCACACGTGTCTGGAATGGCTTACCCAGCCACCAAATCCATCTCTACGTTCATTAGGAGGAAGAATCAGTAAATACTGCATGTAGACAAAAGATAAGGCATCAATGTATACATTGCTATGATTGTACACTATAATACAAGCTTTTGATTTGAATTGTACTCACTAAGTAATTAAACTTGTTATCTCAAAGACTTTTTAGCTCTCAGTTTCTGATCTCTGCAACCAATTAGACTTCCAATATGGAGATTCAGAGCTTCGCATGATCTCAGAGATAACAGACATGCGGACCGAAGCACCATAGCTGTGCGGGACAGGGAGGCCGTGGCCTCTGTACTGCACAACCTGGAACGCTGCACATCCCGATCCGCGTGCCTGAACACAAATGTGAGGCATTTTTAGCACCGTCTGGAGAGATTTAAGGTGATCATTTATTTAAAGGCTCTGAGTAGAGCGTCATCCAATCAGGGCAACATCCCTCCGCTACATCTGATTAAGCTGCGGCCGCGGGTTGGTTGGAGGAAGGCGGCGAGGGGAGCTGAGGAGAGGAGTCCACTCAGAAACGCTGGCCAACAGTGCTAGTCAATTCACAGAAAATCCATGTCCCCTTACTAATTATAGCTTCTTCTTTTTTTTTTCCTTTTTCTGTAACGATTTCTTGAAGCACATGTTTTTGAGGGACTAAATTAATTGTTACAGCAGAGAGTGTGAAAAATCTCGTTATACGTGCGGCAGCCCAGATGAAGTTTTTCTAAAAAGCTACGTGAGAAAGTTTTAGCATGCTAGAGTCTTTTTTTTTCCCAATAAAAACAAATCCAAGGACGTACACCTTATCTGGAGTTATCTGGTTCTCGACGTGCAAGAGCCAGCGATACGCTTTGACAGGGGTTAAAAAAGCAAGTCAATCACAGGGTCACATATATGGACATACAAACATTCACTCATCGTATGGAGACATACAACCGTTCACCCTCCCATTCATGACTGCGCAATCAAGGTTCTTCAGTTGATCTCCTGCTTTTTTTTGGACTTTGGGAGTCCAAAAATGTGGAAGCCCAAAGAATTGAACAAAGGACCTTCTTTCTGTGAGGCTGAAGTGCTAGCCACTGCGCGGTCCTAAGCAAATGTTTTTAAAAAAAAAAAAAAAAATCATGGTCAATTTATGAAACTTGTACGACGTAATGGACATGAAAGCTAAGAGAGAGACTGGAGGGCAAATAATGAAATATATATTGGTTGTATTTTCTGCAATTCAGAAGTGACTGATTTGTCGTTTTATTGATATTTTTCATACCGTCCCAACTATTTCTAATTTGGGGTTGGGGATTGGTGAGTCCATCTCAAACCCGATCGAGTGTCTGAGCCTACCAGGAACTTGCGCTTCTGTTTCCAGCTGGATCCCTGGGCGTTGGTGTGCCAGTGGGCCTCGGTGGCCATTCTGATGAGCTCCCACTCGGACGTGTTCGGCTCCGGTCTCATCTGCAGTGTCCTCACCATCTCCTCCTTCTTCCTCCTCTCCCGATTCTCCTCGATGAGGCGACGCTTTGCCACGCGCTTGGTCTCGTCCAGTACCACTGACGGATGGAGGCGGGTGGGATTTAGAGGTAAATGTACATTCTGAACACTTGAAAACTGCACTATTTTTAATCTAAAGAATGTTACGGATAATGATTTTTTAAAATTAGATTCTTTCTCGTGGCGATGCTCTAAAAATGAGTTACAGCCGAGTAGCGTTGTAACAATCCATCATTGTCTCACTGTATTAACATTAAAAATAAAACTACATGCAACGAACAGAGGGGAGTGCCGCTTATTTCATACTTATTGCTTGAAGGACCTGCAAATGTAATCTCTCTAATTTGTCTTTTGACTGACTATGTTTTGCATGACTGGGCTTCTACATCTATTATAATACATTACAATGTATATCATTACAAGTACAATGGGCATCGACTACAATGGGGTTCGCTTGGTGCAATAAAAGCAAAATGTAAGCTATTTTCATGATGTGCCCAATGTTGCTTTTCCTGGCGAGGCAAATATATCGAGTTGCCAAGCGAAGTGGCGTGATGAGTGTTTCAGCTGCGCAGGGGAAGGTGGGGGGTTGGGGTGAAAAATTAATATCATATATGACATTAAGAACGGTTAACTGGATGAGAAGGGTGTGCGACTCACAGTCCATGGCCATTCCCACAGAGATGCATTTCTTAAAGCGGCACAGCTGGCACTGGTTGCGGGTGATCTTATCGATAATGCAGCAGCCTTCATATTTACAGGAGTAAGACGGATGGAGGTTCTTCTGAATGGTTCTACGAAAGAAACCCTAAAGACGGGAGACAAGAAGAAAAGACTTGGAATAGGGCAAACAAGGAAGTAGCCAGTGCACAGGGAGAAAAAAAAAAATGAAAAGGGGGGGGGGGGTTCTTGTGAAACTGGTGTATTAATCGGTGTGCATCACATGGCAGGCTGGTGACTGCACGGTGGGTGCAGCTTTGCCAAGGGGCTGAATTATGAAATAACTCAAGGGCTCTCGGCAACACGGTTCAACAAGACTTTAGGAAATGTTTGAGTAGAAATGATTAATGGAGGAAGTTATTTCAAACATGTGCCAGGTATTATTGTGATGTGACTGCTATGTGTGTCACATGAGAAGTATCCTTTCTTGACGGCCAGAAACACAATAAATGTAGAGAAGTTTTGCACAAAATCTACATATAATTGAGTTTATAATTATCTAATAACCCAGCTGGTATAAACACAAATAATTGTAACATCATATTGACTGCAGTGAACGACATACATCAAATCAACTGTCATACCAGTTTAGGAGAGGGAATCAAGATTTTTAAAAAAGTCCTTCTGCAATAATAAAAAAATGCTGGAGATCGGTAAAATAACCAGAGGCTGCACACTAATGAAATAAAAACCCTGCTTTGCTGCTGTTTACTTCCTGTCAGTACCAGAGCCGGAGCCTGGGTCAAATCCAGTCAAGGCAAGAGTGAAGCCTATCTTGACAACAACACAATAACTTATCAGAAAGATTTCGATAAAATGACTTTCTGCAGCTATCCGTGAAAAAAAAAAAAAGAGGTGCCGCTTATGTTCGGATCAATTACTCTTATTAAAATTAATTTTTGTAGAGGAGTTTTGTGGATCACGTGTTGGTTGCATTTCCACGATTTCATATATATATCCAAAACGTACCACTCCTAATAACATGTATCTTTGTGCAGTAAACAGTGGACAGGGGCAGAGCTCTAGTAGGTAGTGTTGTTTATCTTGGGAGCAACACAAGTTGGATTTTGTGCAGACATCTGCAGTTACTTCACGACCCAGCACACTCCATTTGTGCCAAATTTGTTGTGCCAATTCCGTGGTGACTCTTATAAAGAAACGTATCAAAGAATTACATTTGAAAAGCCAAAACTTGTGACAGTTAAACAGCAAAGCCTTTCTGAAGCCAGCAGACAAAATCGAAGCGTTCCCCAGAAGCCCTTCTAAATCTGGTGCTCATCAGCCACCAGTTGCACTCCATTATTTCATGTGCCATGAACAATGGCTCTGATCACTTTGACCCTTGGCGCGGTACTCCCTTACGCTGCCCTCGGACTCGTCCAGCAGTTGCGGTGTAAATCCGCTCGCTGCTTGCGGGCATTTCAAAACCAAGTATTTCTATTCTGGCGACCGCAACTTTATTATTAAGCCTAGTGAGGCAACTTTTCCGAGAACCCCAGGGCCGCTTCATTCAGTGTGAAGCCAACTGTCTGCTCGGCGGTGTTTTTTCCTCCAAACTTTAATGACGGCTACAGTTAACCTCACGAGACAGTGCTGGAAGTATCTTTAAAAAAAAACGATTTTTAAAAAAAAAAGAAATGTGGACAAACGCTAATTGTATTGATGTTTCTTTGTTTGGAATTTACTTTGTTTTCCATGTTTCGAGAGACAAATCGCCAACGCAGGTAGAAAAGAGCTCACTGTTGATGTTGCTCAGTGGGAAAATTCCAGATTACGGAGCCAAATGTTGGCCTCGAACTGATAATTTCACCGAATTAAAAGGAAAATCATTACCCGGGACCTTTTTATTGGTCAGTTATACCCAGAGCCTGACATCCTGAGTTGAGATCCAGTATTTTACAAATGGCTCCGTCTACTAGTTTGGTTTGATTTGGCCAGTGGATGTTTGCTGATCTGACGTCAACACTTTAGAACTCTGGATGTAAAATTCTCCTCTTCTTGGCAAGACTTTAAGCAGCCTCTCATCAACACTGAGCAGAGGTTTCCCAAAGGTAGTTTCCTTGAGACTTCAAGGGAGTGGACTGAAGTTTTTGCCAGCGGCCAATAATCCTCCAACTTTCATGCCCCGCGGCAGCCTCTCGCCCGCATAAAGAGTCAGAAGCGGCGGTTCTTATTGACCATACGAAGCTCATTACCTGTGTGTTGAACTCATGATTGCAGACGGGAAAAAGTCCCACATTCCCCTTTCAGTTTCTCTCTGGACATCCGAAGTTTTGTTACAAGCAGTAAAAGCGGAGGACGAGAGGAGACAGTCTTATTTTAGAACTCAATAACCTAAAAAAAGCAGGCGTCAATTCCGAAAGCTGGTTTATTTACACAGCATGATTTGCTATTTTATTTAAAAACCTATATCAAATTTAAATACCAGCCAATCTGTTGAAATCTCACCCTGTATACTTCCTTTTTTTTGGGGGGGTGGGGGGATAAAATAAGAAAGAAAGTCAACAAAACATCACACATGACAGCGTGAAACTAAGGGCTGTGAAATCCAATTGATGATCAGAATCATTATTCTTCAGTAAATCCACCGGATGGATTCGTGGAGCGATCTCCAAACTCCATCAAATCCAATTCCGGCTGCAGATTCAACCGTGAACCAAAAAAATGTTCTGGGCGCCTTTATTGGTTTTAATGTAATAAGAAGAATTAAGTCTGCATGCAAGTTAACAAGACGTGAAGCGCAGTGAACATCAGGGAGCCTGTTTTTATTCCCCCGTTCTCTTATTTATTTAATTTTATATCATTTCATGTCACGGTCAGTTGACTTTTTTTTTTTTTTTTTCCGTTTTTAAAGGGATCTCAATGCCGGCTCTGTTTAGTTCTGCCAGTAAATCAGAGCCTCACCTCCTGTCACACCAGGTTCCTTATCCAGGTCGCATCTACCCGGGAACCCCGTCAGAAGGCTGTCTGCTAATCCACGAGTACAAAGTCTTGGATTTGCCCCCATCACCAATCCCGTAAATTAAGTCTCCATCCTGCCCATCTATCTATTTCGTTTTTCTGAGCCAGTACGAACCGATCACTGCGGTATTGGAGTATTTCAGTAGTGGCAGCGATCTAAGCTGGAAGACCACTGCAACATCTGTCAGTCAGCTTTTGTCTGGAACAGCATAAAATCGCGGCGCGAGCCGTCGACTTCGCCCCCGACGGGCCGTTAACATCAATAGCTGGATTGATCTTGAAATGAGGCCGGGGGGCCGAGATGAGCCGATGGATTATCTCCGCTCTGCCCTCCGGCCTCCAAGATGACGCCGATGAAACGCGCCGTACCTTGCAACCCTCACAAGTGATGCATCGGTAGTGGTAGCCGGTGGCCTTGTCCCCGCACACAACACATGGCTCGTCCTTCTCCAGGTAGCTGGGGATGTACCCTGGAACAGAGATGCTAAGAGCTATAGGAAAGGAGGAGGAGGTCGAGGAAGAAGAAGACAGGATGGGATGTAGACCGAATGACGTGAATGGATGCAAGGTGGGGGGGGGGGGGGGGGGGCGGCGGGGGGGGGGATAAAGGGCGGGGGGGGGTTTGGGGCGGGGTGGGCTGGGCCAGAAAGGAAGGAGGGGGAAGGG
>CAAKHD010010455.1:74737-89439 GCA_901007705.1 Fistularia tabacaria
ATTCCTGTCTAGTTTGTTTTTCTTTATCTCCCCCCCCCCCCGTCCCCACTGTAACTCGTTCACCGAGATAACCTTAGCTCTTACAATTCAAACCGTTGCTCTCATATTAAAGTTGCCTTATTCGAACGGCTTTAGCCGAATGCTCGCTTCCTCCATCTCAAATCCCCCCTTACTTTCCTTTTCATTACTGCTGACCCTGTTCTTGACCCGAGGGAGGGTCTCTGGACTCCCAACCCCCCCACCCCCCGACCTTTTGTTTTAATAACACACTTGCCGTTGGAAAGCCAGAGGCGTCAAACCACAACAGACTTTCCGGAAAAAAATAATTCATGCAAAAGTTTGTGGCCTTCAAACTGGCCTTTGCGAATTGTTAGCGGTTAAAATTGTTCCTTTAAAATAAAACCTGCAGTGAAAGAAAGGTTGAGCATATCTAAATGAAAAAGAATCCATATGTAGTCTTTACAGACGACAATGGGATTGATCGTTTTTCAATCATCTCATATAATTTTTTTGTTTAAGCGTACCTTTCACAGTGAACAACTCATTGTAGATCAACAAGATAATTAGATCATATATACATTGCTTGAAGCAGAGAGGTCGTGAAACATATTGTTTAGAAAGTTAATAAATGAAGAATACATAATTAAATTAAGCTACAAAGTCTCATAAATAAATAAAATTAAATATCCCGACACTTTAATAGAGAGCAAAATGTTACGTTTTCAAATTGTGTTGGTTAAACAAACCAAACTTATCATTTAACTACTGAACCGGGGGGGTTGAACCAGAATTCAATTTGTCTTTTTATGGTTAATTAATTGCTTCAAAGACTGTTTGTTAAATAAGTTTGTAGTTTTCAAGGCAAAAAAGAAAGACTTATGACACTATTTCCAGAGGGGGCGGGATGGCACGGATGATTGACAGCCGTAAGACGAGGTGAGGTGCAGCCAGAGGACAATTTAAAAAGTTTGGCACACGACAAAAAAAGACTGAGATCGTGTTGATACTTATAAGCGAGAGAACATTTCCAAATTCTTCAAATAGAACAGGGCTTTTTAAAATATGTCAAATTCTACTCCTGCACGTCTGCCAGTAGATGGCATCAGAGGGCGAGGGATTAGACATACCTCCAAACCGGTGACACAGTCATTAAGCAGTATCATTACCGGTTAGTGGAGTTGAGCTGATCTCCTCCATCGTTTTTTACTACTCAGAAGAGTAAACGATTAGAATGGTATTTCCATTCGGTTTGACGGCTCTTCTGGCTAAGTGAACCCCATGGTGTGTGGAAATGCAAATTAACCTGATAACAAAATGTGTTTCTTGACATCTTGGAATGAGGTCAGTAACAAGATGTAATGAAAATACTTGTTTCACAAAAATGATTTGGGGAAACAAAAACAAAACAAAAAAAAAAACAACTTATTGCATATGTTATGATGTCATTTTCCCTGCAAGTTGATCAATGTTTTCCCCCCTCTCTTCATTCGTTTTGCACTTGTCTTCTTAGCGAGTGTCGGCAGGTCTGCTTAGCTCCCGCTCGGCCGAAACGGACGGCTCCCCCGCTGGGCTTCTTGGTCCTGCAGACAGTTAACTGCCGAAAAAAAAACCCCGGGAAAAATGAAAAGATACCTGGAGAGCTCATTTCCCCCGCTGCTCTGGTCCTTGAAATGAACGTCTGACCCTCGCTTGTTCACTTTGGCTAATCAATAAAGAGCTGCCGCGGAGAGACCGCAGGCACTGCTGTGTTAAACTGCACACAGAGTTTTTACTGCGCTACGACAATGATTTGTTGTGGCACAACGTAGCGCGGTGTTCTCGAGAACATTTATAAATCGCGCACTTCCTGTCAAAATATCATCAAAGTAAATTCGAACTGACCAACTTGACTGTAACACAGATTCTCGTTAAGGACCAATGGACGTAAAGACAGCTAAGATCTGGCAGTGGGAATATTATTGCAGCTGACATCTGAGGTTGACTGAGTGCGCGGCGAACGCCGGTGGCCCCGGGATGCCCAGCGACGGCCGTTGCACGTGTGTGCGTACGTTTTATCGGAATCCTCTGGAGTAGGATCTCATTAGGGTGATATCTGCAGCGCCGATCTGCCTGATCAAGAGGCGGCATCACACTGAAAGCAGGTCCCGGTGCCAATTAGGATGTTTCGGGGCGAAGACGGATTTATCGCAGTAAACAAGTTTGTGAAAGTGGAGCTTCAAATAAAGTTTGTGTTTGTTTGCTTTTTTTTTTTTTTATATACTCTATAAATACCGATTCAATACTTCAGTTGTTGTCAGATGCAATATTTATGACAGATTTCCATGACAACGTAGATCAGTGTGTGCGCTTTGCAAGAGCATTTGGGGACATGTTGCGTGTTACAGTGAATTAAACATTTAAAGCTCAGTGGCGCAGTGGCTAGCGCTTACCCCTCGCAGCAAGAAGGTCCCTGGTTCAATTCCGAAAGAGGGCCTTTCAGTGTGGATGTTGTCCCGTGTCAGTCCAAACATATGCAGGAGGTTGTTTGGAGACAGTAAATTTCACAATGAGAGGAGAAATTTGTGAATTCCTCTCACCCAATGACAGCTGGCATAGGCTCCGGGTGAGCCGGACAAGTGGTGCAGATAATGAATAAATGCATTGCAAGTCCACTGTTTTCCCCCCTAATTAAATGTAATCTTTAGAACGGTTCCCTTACTGGCACGCATCGACAACCTGTATAAAACTCTGTTTTACTGACTAAATCCATCACATGAGGACACTTGGATTGGATTTGGAAACACCTGGATTCATCTTATCTTTACTTTGCTTTGAAATAGAGAGAATGGCAAGGACACCGACAGCAAGCAGCAAAGGATCTGCAGATGCTCCTTAGAGAGGGAGCCTGAGGCTGCACCTCTGGGTCAGCTTGGTCCTCCGGTCTGGACACCAGGTTCATTGTCAATAATAAAAAAAAAAAGTTCAGCGGTGGGTTGATGCAACGGTGATCGATCACGTAAGCAGGAAAACATCCCCAAAGTGGGGGGGGGGAAAAAGCAAAGCGTGTAGTGCAGCGGCCGCATGACCTTGGATCACAGCTGGGTGCCAACACTTCAGCGACGCAACATCGGCGTCCGCAAGTACGTAAAGCTATCGAGAGAAACATAACGCCGTCTTCAAGGCCAACTTTCCAGGGACGTTTCACCTCAAATCATTTCCTGCAAACGTTACAAAGGCGCAGCTGCGGCCAAGGATGGAGGGTGTGGCGTATTTGTCGTCCAGTACTGCCAACCAATCCCCCTAAGGGAGCGTGTAGGACAACCAGGAAGGCCCACGCCTTTGCTCATCCTCTCTCGCTGTCTTCAGCCCCTAGTTATCTTTTGATTAATGTGAAAAAAAAAAAAACACCCCAAAAAGAACGGAGACTTAACAGTGCAGTTAATCCATGCACGGGCTACACACCTGTACTGTACACAACGCATTCTGTCAATCATTCTTCATGCCTCTTGCTGCTTTTGCGTCGTCTAGAGAAATATTGTCTAACATTTGGGGACGAGTTCCTCCTGGAGCTTGCCTTATGTAACTTATTGCTGTTAAAAAAGATACAGTTCTCAATTTGACAGGTCCCTTGGCATTTTATCTTTCACTCCGTTCAACATTATTATTTCATTTTCATCCTGGTTCTTGCCGAAGCCTGCCATGTTTTGCCTTCACTGCTCCACTTTCCCCCTTTTATTTACAGCAATCATCTGCTGTGCTTTCATTGTTTCCCCAACTCATTAATTATGTATGGGTGCCAGTTGTCTGCTAGGGACTGTAATTACCACTGATATGTGTGTGTGTGGGTGTGCGTGTGCGTGTGTGTGTGCGTATGTGAGAGAAACTGGGGGTGACTTTATATTTCTCAGCATGAATGTATGTAGTTTTGTATCTGCCCCCACACAGCTGTTTATACAGTAATGAGTTGCCATGCATGTATGTCCCTCCGGCCTGCATCTGTACTTTGAAAGTGCGCACAAACACACACACACCTAAACACACACCTACACACACACACACACACATAGATACGCACGCATGCAAAACTAACCGCAAGGAGGCCAAGCTGTACCTTCACTCCAAGCTTGGAATAATATCAGAGCTGAGAGTCATGTAAAGCCTTTATGAGGAAGAAGGTAAAGTGAAAGGGAAGATAGTGCCTTTTTATACACTCAGGCTTTGGGTTCATGTTCTGGAACAAGGTTTAAACCAGGTTGCCAAGGAGTCGTACAATCCACCCCTTCTCACGGGGGGGCAATGCTCATGTTTCTAGTAGTATAACCAGACGCATAACATAGTACTTGCCACCCTTAAAACCGGGTATTAAATTTATCCCATGAGAATATATGTTATTTATAGCGTGTATGTGAAAGACTGCATGTACATATTCTTCTTCCTTTCCTCTTCATTTATAAACGGTTGAGGGACGGTGGACCTGGTTTGACTTTTTACAGTTAAAGTTTTCTTTTTTGCTGTACATTTCAACTGAATGCCGGACTTTGGTTATAATGAGTAAACCCACACACAATGCGATCGGAGGCGGCTACCTCTGGCCTCGAGCGGGGTAACAAGACGTTTCCCAGCATGTTGTCAGCCGTGGAAGACCGACCGGTGCGTTTATCAGGAAGAAAATTTGAAATAAGCTCCGGCGGTCTCCTAACAAGCGATTCGTCGGGTTTGAGCTTCCAGAACCTAATGAGCTTGTGCTTTTCTGGTTCAAGGGCTACAAGTTCTTCAAGGGCTGAGGGATAGTACGGCGTATAGCTTTACATTCCTGTCCCACTAATCAAAAGGCTTCAGTTATATAAACTGAACTTCGGTTAATTGTTAAAAGACTTTCTGCAGAAAATAATTTTAATGGAGTATTTTCAGTTAAAAATGATTTTTCTCTCTAATGGCCTTGTTTTTTTCTTACCGCTGATTTTAGTATTATGTTTTCGGTGCAAATGTGATACCTTGTCTTGTCTTTGACATGATTAATCTAGACTGCATTTTCTCGATGAACATCACATATTTCTTTGCTGATCTGAGTCAAACGTATTCAGGTGTTGCTATTTATGCAATTCCCATCTCTGATGGCTCCGTCGGACCGACGACTCAACAGCGTGGCGTTCAAACACCTTAATGCCTCCTCAGCTTCTCATCTCATTGGGTTTTATAGCTCTGACCCCGGCAGTCGGAGCCTGTGAAATTCTTTCATTTCCAAATGCGCTCTGATCGATCGATCATCAATCAGCTGTAGCTCATGTGCGGGGCGGGGCCACCGGCTGTACGCAAGCCGTCGCCCACGGCGATGCACTTCACCCTGACAAGAGTGATTCAGTGTTGCTCTCTGCTCCTGCCAAGACGGATCATGTGACTGTGGCCTCGCCTCTACACAAACACACTGTCCACGTTAGGGACGTGCGTGCGTGCGTGCGTGCGTGCACAGAGTGAGAGGGTTTGCAATCATCTGAGACGTACTTCTCACATACCTATACATTAAGTACATACCCTCATAACAAGAAGAGATTGCAGTCAAATTTAGCCCCAAAAAACCATGTGCCTGAATACACACATTTATACACACACACGGACACACACACGCGCACACGCACGCACACACGCACGCTCTTCACTGCACAATCTGGTTGGTCAAGATTTGTTCTGGATATTTTGAACATTGCCAGGACAGCAAGCAGCCCTTCCCACAAACGCTGCACAGTACAATCTCATTGGCTGGCACGGGCTCTGCGTTCTATACATCAGAGCGTATCTGAGCCACAGGTGGTGGGGAAGACTGCACGTTGCCTTGGCAACTTGAAGCAGTGGGCGGGAATAAGTTATGGTGCTATGACGTGAGGAGACTATCAATGATGGACTGTAATGTATGTTTAAGACTGTCTGAATGAGTGTCTGAGGAGAAACTCTGGTAAGATACATCACGGCCACTGTTTCCCCTTGACAGCCTCTGTCTCTGCAAATGTTGTACCTGCTCTGCGACAATTCTAGGGTCATTTTAAATGAAAAGAGAACAAATGTGTGTCATCGCGCAGCCACCGTGAAAGAAGAGGAGTTCACCTCGCCCGCCCTACAGGCCTTGTTACCTGCCCCTAACTACACCCGCCCTTCACATTTCCATCCGTCTCCAATCGTCTCTCCGGCACCTGCTTCAAATCCTCAGTCTGCATCGGCCCCTCCCCCAAACCCCCTTGCATATTCAAGCAAAAAACATCAGGCCATGAGGAACCCAGCGGATCCCCAGAACCTTGGTAAGATTTCTACTGTTACTGTTGTACTTAGTTACTGTTACTTCCTCTTCCTTATCTGCAGATGTACCAGGTTAACCGTTGCTCAGAAATAATAGGTCACATTCCTCCGAGCGGGAATTGGAAGGTATTCTGTCACTCGGGAATGGCATGAATTCAATCCTCCATAACTGGCATGACCTCCTGAGATTCAGCAGAGGCCGAGCATTGAAAACGCCCCCAACACGACCCTGTGATTGCTCGCTGCGCTTCCCAGAGCCCTGCCGTCCTCCAGCACAGCGTTTCACACTTCAAACCTGGGAGAACCGCTGTGACCGAGGTCTGTGTGGAGACTGCAGCTACGGGGGAGCTGGAAATCCCTTTACAGTGAGAACGGACGATAGGCGTTTTGCCTGCGGATAGTATTTGTCATTGAAGCTCTCAGTGAGCTCCAGGATTGTGCTACACAAAGTTTTATATATTTTCTGTCATATTCTACGCCAAGAGGCCCACACCGTAATGTGTAGTAAAGAAATAATTCATGGAAGCAATTAAGTATGGCTGTGATGCTGCTGCAACGGTGGCTGTATTTCAGCCCATACAGCGAAGCCGTATGTAAATTAAACTACAGTCAGCTGGAAGTGATAAACAGGCTGGAAGGGTTTAAGAGGAATATATAAAAACAAACAACCAAAAGTGACATTAGAAATGCAATTTGGCGACATTTTCTATAAACCTAAGTCTTTAAAGCAGAAAAAAGCAAGCGGTGACCGTGTCTCTGAAACCCCCCATTTTTCCCCTCTCACAGAACATGACGTGGAGTTTTATTTTCCATGACACACACACACACACGCACACACGCTTATATATATATTCACATACAAACATACATACGTACATGCATACGATAGAAAAATTTCATCTAGAATGAAAGGAAGGGTTTACAAAAAAGTGGTGAGATCAGCGATGCTGTATGGTTTGGAGACAGTGGCACTGAACAAAAGACAGGAGGCAGAGCTGGAGTGAGTAGAAATGAAGATGTTGAGGTTCTCTTTGGGAGTGACGAGGATGGATAGGATCAGAAATGAGTCCATTAGAGGGACAGCTCATGTTAGATGTTTTGGAGAGAAGGTCAGAGAAGCCAGACTGAGATGGTTCGGCCATGTACAGAGGAGGGATAGGGACTATATTGGTAGACGGATGCTGGAATGGGAGATGCCAGACAGGAGGTCTAGAGGAAGACCGAAGAGAAGATTTATGGACGTAGTGAGAGAAGATATGAAGGTAGTTGGTGTGGGGGAAGGATACAGAGAATAGGGTTAAATGGAGGAGGTTGATTCGCTGTAGCGACCCCTGAAGGGGAAAAGCCGAAAGGAAAAGAAGAAGAAGATACACACACACACACACACACACACACACACACACACACACACACACACACACACACACACACACACACACAGTATTACTATATAGACACACACGTGTGTGTAAAAATTTTGATAAAAGCAGGTATATATAGAAATAGATGTGAGTTTATTTTCCATGACACACACACATACATTGATATATTTGTAGACAGACAGATAGATGTATCTCTATATATCTATCTATCTATAGATAGATACATATAATATAGATATACCGACTTCTAGTTCTTTTCTTTTTTTCATACAGTGGATAAATCATTTTTTTCAACCAACATCTGTCCTGTGGACAAAACAAATGCATTCATTCACAATCTACAGCCCTTATCCCGCCCTCAGAGTCAAGGCCAGGGCATCAGTCAGAACCTATCTCAGCTGTCATTGGGCGGGAGGCAGGTCACCCCGGACTGGCCGCCAGTCGTTCACAACTATTCGGAAATTCAGGGTCTCCAAGTAACTTACAGCATGTTTTTTGCGCTGTGGGAGGAAACCAGAGAACCTGGAGGAAAACAATGCAGACACGCGGAGAACATGAAAACTCCACAAACACCCCGGGGTAGGAATCGAACCAGGGATCTTTTTTCTGTGCTGCTGATGCAATAACAACTACGCCACAAAATAAAACAAAAGCAAAAAAAGGTTTTGAATATGTGATCAATGGACAGAAACTGCAAAGCAGCAGACTAAAAGCTGTAGACAGACAATCCGATGCACAAAGCAGTTGCATGTATCTCAAAGTGTGAGAGCCAGGTTCGTTTTACAGCTAAAACGTAGGAGGGAAAGTATTTTCACAAGTAGCATTTAAATGTTGAAATATTCCCATAACGTCTGAAACACCGTGCTGCAGTTGCCTTGAAAAGTTACTCCAGGGCTAAATGCAACAGTATTATTATTTTTGCACATCACGCCAAATCTCCTCTGAGTTTTCATTGACGAGACGTTATTGTATAAGTTCAAGTCAGTTAATGACCTTTTCCGTGAAGCGTACCCTCCATCTCCCATTAATCTCCTGTCTCCCAGCACTTTACTATCTAATAAGGCAGAAATGTCAATTAAATGTCATTTAGTGAAATACCAAGACAGCAGATAAGAGATGGGAAATATGAAATCTGGCCAAATAATGGGTTGAAATATGCTGGCTTTTTTTTGCTTTTTTTTTTTCCATCCCGCTATATTACCAAGCCGGGAGAGACGGTTTCTAAGGCGGACAGGAATGAGAGGAGAACACGCTGGTAAACAATTGTGGAAACGAAAGGGGAGCAAAAAACAAAACAAAACAAAAAAAAAACAAAAAAAAACTTACCGGTACATTCCTCTCCGTAGTCCTCTTCTTTTTCTTTTTTTTTTTTTGTCCTTTTCCTCTTTGTCACGCTGTACGTTGCTGGTATTCGCCCTCAAAAGTCTACAACGCCCAGACCCGCATCCGTCTGGAGGAGGTTGCGCATTCTTCTGAAGACGCCAAGGACCTCCTGACCCACAGGTTGCTTTTCGCCGTCTGAAGGCTCCGTTAGATGAAAGGAAGCGGCGGATCCTCCGAGTCCCTCATGTGATGTCCAAAGGCTTATTTATACTACTTATTAAACCGGGAGTCTTATGTACGATGGGATTCACTGAGAGGAGAAGGGAATAATGTCGTTTGCCAGGGTTCGCTCCGCACTGATTCTCCAGAGGCCTCCCTGGCTACCGTTGCTACACTGCTGCCTCAGAGGCAAATGGAAGGTGATGGAATCAGTTTTGCGGAGCAGGCCGGTGCGCACATATCATCTGCCGGGGAGAGTTGAAGCACCGGGAGGGCAAGTGATGAACAGTTCCTCCCTTCGTTTCCTCCGCCGTGCTGAAGGGTTTGTTTTTTTTTTCTGCTGAGGTATATAGTTGTCTGCCAGGTTTATTGTATGGAATGGTAAGGCAGTTGTAAATGTTAATTAGCAGGGGCTTCAGGCGACAAATGTAGTTCAGTCCAGGCAGTGAGTGTATCTGAGCCGGCAGGTGCTTAGAGTCCTGGGTTCATTGCTGGTGCGGTGAGGTTGCAGTGAGGAGAAGCAATCCTGGCTGTCACTGTAATGGCAGTGAGAGGTCACAGGTGTGTTTTTGCTTTACATTCTAGTCATACGTTGGCTGTTTTTCGGCGGAGGAGGTAGAGTGTGGGACAAGAAACCCCTGAGGTGAATGGAGAAATGTTGCACTACGGAAAAGAAAGAGAAACCGCTAATGAGGGTTGAGGTTTCTTTCCCCCTCAAGATTTCTTCTGGAGGTAGGGAGAGGTTTCTCAAATTGGATTGGAGGAGAGAACTGGAGAGGGATGTTCTACCTGTGTTCTTATATCTCTTGAAGAAACATTGCTGGTGACTCAGATGAAGACACACTTGTGCACTGACTTTTCACACCTTTAGACGTCGTGAGTTGACCTCTGCCCTCCAATTCCGTCGGCCCGTAGGCTCCCGGCGTCCATCTGAAAAGCGCGTCACTTGACCTCATCCGGTGGGTCCACCTGCGAAAGATGAGCAGAATTGTTAAGGATCAGTTGCCTCTCCATGGCCAAGAAGGTCAACACGGTGGATGGGGGTGTGCCTGCAGGGTGTCACGGCTGAAAACTTGTCAACGCCCCGCATTGGGTGGGTAACAGCTGTCTCCATTTGAAATAGGACTGGGCAAAATATCAAACTATATAAATTACAGGCCAACAAAATCCTAAGCAGAAGCTCGGCGCTGATATTAGTGCCAATGCTAGCATTGGCGCTATGAAGGGGCCAAAGTCTCTACAAGCCATGTCTAGTTACCCTGCCATTCCTCACTGTGCATTCGTGTGAAGTGAGAGGTTTCGGGACATCAAGGGGACACTGTTGCCAGAGACACATTTGACAAATCTCAAAAGTACTATGTTTAACTTCCTTGTACTACCTTGTACTACTAAAATAAAAGTATCACAAAAGTATACCTTTTAATATGGAAACAATGAGACTCGCTTGAGGTGAGGGGGTATGGTGTTACTTGGACTTGCGCTGACAATGTTTTCACTAGAGTTTCATTTTTCAGATCAATATTTTGATTCTAGTAAAATGACACTTAAATAACAGTGCAGTCTTATCTTTATGCATTATTGAGGTGTCTGTCAGTATAATGAACTTTAAGAAAGGCCGACGGTGACAGGTACGATGAGTACTCCCTCAAAAGTCAAATACCAGGACACCGAGGTGTCCAATCAAACCAAAGTTTGATTTTTCAGTTTCATTTGAATAAATGTGATTAAAAAGAAGTGAATGGCATAGATAAATCTGTCATTTCTACCCGGGGTCGTTTTTATGAAAAGTAATCCTTATCCTTATTCAGCTTCAATTTTCTCGCACTTATCTGGAGCTCGGTTGCTGTGGCGGCAGACAGAGAAGGTCAACCCAAGCATCCCCGGCGTGGCATTCTAGCTCTTCCCGAAGGAGCCCAAGGTTTTCCCGGGCTGGATGGGATGTATAATCCCTACAGCCTGATCTGGGTCACTTGGGGGACATCCTGCCAGGTGGACGTGCCTCCAGAATGCCCCGAATCAGGGCACCTGCGGTCTTTTTCAGGTGCTTGGACCGTCGCAAGTGATTTCTTTCGACAAGAGGGAGCAGCGGCTCTGCTCTGAGCACCGCCCCAGGACATCTGGCTGCCCACCCTGTGCCCGAGCCCAGACAATACGCAGGGAAATTCATTTCAGCCGCTCGTGTCCAAAAGCTCGTTCTTTCGGCCACATCGTATGTTACAGCGCATAGAGATGATTGGAGGACCGTCTTCCTCTCAACCATGTCTAGACACTGTGCCTATTTAAAAAAAAATAAATAAAGGAAAAATAAAGGTGGACAAAGGGTAGCCCTGGCAGACCTTTAACCAACACTGGAAAGGTTTTGGACATCGTGCCAGGAATGCAGATACAGCTCGCACAGAGACCGGATGACGACCCCAAACTCATAGCTGGAGAACGAGGTCTAGTTCTGTGGACCTTATTTTGCAGCTACAAATCATATAGATCATAGCATGGAGAGATGCAACAATGTAATGGCACACATGCCATCAAGCCAAAATGTTGCAACCTCAGACTTATTATTGGGTAGTTGGTGCCTTCATGCAGGCCCTGCATGTGATGGCATGGATCCCTCCAGACCTCTGAAGATGAGCTGTGGTATCTGGCACCAAGGTATTAGAGGCTGATCCGTTAAATCCTCTAAGTTGCAAGGTGACGCCTCTGTGGTCTGGAGGCAGGACATGGTTTATCCACCATATCCCACAGATGGTTGATTAGATTGAGATCTGGGGATTTCAGAGGCCGAGTCAACACCTTGAACTCCTCACAGGTGAGCCCACGCACCTGGCCATCCATCCCATATTAAAGATAATGTGAAGCACCAGACCAGGCCACCTTCTTCACTCATTCACTGGCCCAGTTGTGATGCTTACAGCTCTGCTGACACTTTCCACAGCCATCAATGGCTTCCACACTATGACTACACTACAAACTTCAGAGCAAAAGTTAGCTTCCTCTGCACCTCAGCTACCACCCGCATCACTTTTGCCCCCACAATACCCCGTTACTAGTTCACCAGTTTCCTGAACTCCAGACTACTATTGATCGACCACTGCAGAACGATAGCACTCCATGACAGTTGCAGTTTTGGAGGATTGTCCAACCAGGTCAATCAGCCAATCACAGTTTGGCCCTTGTCTCAGTCCCTCACATCCTTACCCTTACCAGTTTTTCCAAAAATGTCCACTTGCTCATCTGTCCCACCCACTGACGGACACGGATGTATCACGGAAATCAATGTGACTCATTTCACCTATCAGTGGCTTGTATACACCCACAAACATTCTGTTTATCTTATACAGCATCCCCCAACATACACACACCCGCGCGCACTCACACACACACACACACACACACACAAAGCAGCAGGGGCAACGAAAAAAAAAATGGAGTCCCAGTTTATTCTCATTTATTACAACACTTTATCCCTTTATTTACCTAATTTCAAAAGTCCCTCTAACCTCCTATGTTCAGCGATAAGCACTCTTCAAACTGCGGGCGCCACTTGTTCTCCCACACTCTCAAACTCCCATTCAGTCATATGATGATGAGGACTATCTCGACGCCGCACGATAAAACATAATGATAAGACTGACAGACAGAACGCACGCTCTCACAGGAGATGGATAAACATCGTTGGCCACATGAAGTCATGTGACAGACAAAGCATTTAGAAGGTAAAAATACAGTGTTTATGTATACACACAGAGGGCTGGTTGGGCTGCTTGAAGAAAATGAGATATTTACATCCACAGGCTAACCATGGCAGAAGGTACAGGATTTCAATTTCCATGTCTTATAAACCTCCTGGCTGTTTTTGCAAGAATGCTTTTACCTCAGACACGTTTGCTGACACTTCACAGAAGGTGCTGGTTTGCAAGAGGCCGAACACGTCGGTGATAACTGTGCTTGAGGTGTAAGATAACGCGTGAATATTAATCTTAATTGTGTCATAGAAGTTGGAGTTTATACATTTGTTCAATAGTCAAAAGCTGTAAATAAAAAAAAAAAAAAAATCAATTGCATACGATTTGATATTTGTATGGGAAGTGTAATTTAAATATGAATCCATCAGTGAATGGTTTTGAATTGAAAAGAGGTATGAATACATTTGTACAGTATTCAAATACCCATTGATCAATAAAATACATTTCAATATCATTATGTGACATTTGTATGGGTAATTTAATTTTAATTTGAATTGATACGTCTGTTAATGAATAATTTGGAATTGAAAACAAAGGGAAAAACAACTATCAAGCAGTCCATGGGTGCATGACTTAAAAATGTTGTCCTAATGGAACAAATGTATCATTTATACATGAATTCGAAAACACACTTGAAAATGAGACATGAATAACTGGATTTAGGGACTGAATTAGGAAGAGAGATTTTAATAAAGCATGTTAAAGGCCACTTACCCTCCCCATTTACATTTACATGCCCGCGCCACTTTTGACATATCAGCTAATCAATGTGCTTAGTCTCCACTTTCAGCCTTTCTAGAACACCTTAAGCCTTCCTCCACCAGTGAAATTAAGTCAAACATTGCAAAGTAGCTGAGGACGTAAAAGCTTTCTGATGGACGGCGAAGCACGGCTCGGTCTCTAATTGGCAAGTGGGTTGGTTAGTTGCAGCCATGAGATACGGATCGGTTAGGGTGAGAGTAAGAATGTCAGCATAAGCCAATTTGCATTGTTCTACCTTCATTTTACAGGTGCAAGGCCATAAATGTCAGTGAAAGACTAAGCAGATGTATTAGCTAATAGGATTGTCCAAGCAGCAAGAAATGTAAATGGGAAAGATAATGGCCCTTTTAAATGCCTGATTAAAAAAAAAAAAAAAAAAGGATAGTCAGTCTGGGAATCCATTTATTTAAAACACCTCACTGTTAAATTCATATTTGTGAATTGGCAGCTGGGATTTCCCCTCACTTTCCTGTATCGTGAGCGATGCCATGTAAAAGCGAGCGCCCGTTTCACCTGCTGGAATAATAGTCACATCCGGTGAGGAGGAAAACCTCCACTCACGTGACTATTATTTGCAATTCACCAGATCTCCCTTACTTGATTTCCCTCCTGCAGCAATTCTACGGGATCCAGAGTTGCCGGGTGGGAAATCATTTGAGCACACCCACACCTATACCACTGACCTCCATGCCCCACATCGTAATAATTGACTGTTCATTTTTTTTTTTCCTGTTTAGCTGTATTTAGTTAAAGTTTAATATATATTTACAGGTTTTTGCCCAGGAGCCAGGTCGTAACACTACTGATATGAATAGGACTGCAGGGCTATTGTGACATTCTATTTATTTTGTGTCACGCAGCCCAAACTGTAATCTCCGGAAGAGTAAAATGAAATGGTCAATTGGCCCGTCCTCTATCGGGTCTAATCAAATTTTTGGGGGGGAATAATAAAAAAAAAAAAAAAAAAAAAAAACTTGGAAAACGGGCTTACCAGCAAAAAAACAAA